>JAOTQK010000005.1:24775310-24799988 GCA_025642025.1 Rhododendron ferrugineum
AACCGCAATAAGCAGGCACTCTTTATTCCTTTACTAATAATTGTCAGGAGAGTCCAGGGGTAACGGTTCCAGATACGGCTGACTTATGTGGGGTAGAGATATAGAAACAAGACTGAGCGGTTATTAACAATTGCAAAAGGTGTTTTGAGTATAGACTTCTTGGTTTGAAGTGTAGGATTCAAGAGATTGGACAATCTAATCAAAGAGATTGTCCAATGGATCAGAAAATTGGTCATACCAAAGTCAACAATTGCCAGAGTAGCTGCCACTAAGCTAACGAATTAGTCCTCCATTTCTACTGTATTTTTGCATACTTTCCAGGATTTAGAAGACCTCCCCCTCAAGTTTGGCTCTAAATAATGGTAAATTACATCTCCTAATCTTCCTCCCCTAATCTTCCAACCAACAGGTCTATATATTTTTTCTCTTGTTTAGTAGCTTGTGCTTCATGTTATTCCACATTTAGCTACCTAATTGTTTTGATGCAAACGTCATAAAGAATCTCCATAGACGTTGCCATGGGTCCACGACTGATTTGGCGTCTATTACTTTGAAGCAAAAGATCCATAGACTCAACTCATAAATCCGAATTGTTACAGCAATATCATTCCAGTATGAGTTCTAGTGTGTTGAATTTTTTTTTTTTTTTTTGTAGCCATAGATTTTTCCTTGTGAAAATTAAAAGGCGATGCCACGATTTTCCAGGCAACAGCTTTGTCATTTGGTTTAGTGACTCTTTAACATTTGTAGCTCTATTGCCTAATGTTTGTCTTGGTTTTAGAAGAATGCTATACATGAGAATTCATAGCTGCATAAGAACAGTGGATATGCGCTTTTCGGGTCGTTTTTTTCTTTCTAGTGATGTATGGCAGATTTGTTCACCTGTGGAATGGTAGGTCACAGCTAGCCCCTAATGCACTTCATGTCAGCATGTTATTGATGAGCATTTTGACTGTGGGTTGCAAGTTGGGCACTTAGATCATCCTCCTTTCTGTTTGGTTTCAGTTCCAGCACGCTGTTTCATGTTGTAACCCCATTGCTCGGGGTATATCAGTTTCTGATTCCGTATTCGGTACTTCTTATTCTTCTGATAAGATGACTGTCGGATTTCGGATATCAATTTCTGAAAGCCCTAGTTGATCAATCGTAGCCGAATCAATCATAGCCCTAGTCAGCCAACTTTTGCGTTAAATCCGATGGCCAGTAAATTTTGCAGAGAACTGAATAGAGGGTTGGATCTTTGGTTGGGTAGAGGGGTTGATCCAAGCCTCTGTTCTGTAATATGCTCAGGGCATGTCCTTATGAACGAGTCACAACGTTATTAACTGTTGCGAATTACATCCATGGGGAACTTTTATTGTACGTCGGTGGAGTCGAGTCAGTAGTCACGGTAAAAGTGGTAGGAGTAACATGTAAGAATTTCGCCGATAAAAAAGAAATACTGTAAGTTAGAATTTCGCTGTGTAAGGATTATCGGTAAAAGGACATTCAATTCAGGTCCCTATAAAGTTGAACTTACAAAAGTTGAGTTCGTGAGGAGTTGATAGTTACCCAAATGACGAAAAAGGACTTGCGAATGACAGAAATGCCCCTCACCTGATTTGGCAGTTGAACAAGAGCCTATTGGTATGGGATAGAAAGTTTGGTGCCTTTGGCTCTGTCTAACATTTTCTTACCCTACTGGTTAGAACGTTTGGTTGGTTTTATATGGCTATCGACTTCTCCCAAGAAATCCACAGAATTCATGAACGAGAAACATACTCCATTTAAATATACATACACACACATGTGGAGAGAGAGAGAGAGAGAGAGAGAGAGAGAGAGAGAGATCTACCGGTCAATCCAAACAACCATGCACAAGTTGGGGCCAATTGTTATATCAGATTAGTTTGGTGTTTGAACCCTTCTCACCCAACACACTACCTTCATCCTCCATATGTCCTTATTTCCACTCAAGGCATGGGGTACAAAAAAATGTCTGAAGACTCTGAACCTCCTCTCTCTCTCTCTCTCTCTCTCTCTCTCTCTCTCTCTCTACTCTACTTTTTTTTTTGGGTCAGACCGACTCAGACGGAATATATATCTCTCTCTCCACTACATTTCCCCCTTTTTCTCCTCTCTTTTTTGCAATTCGTTTCAGTGAGATTTCATTGACCCCATTCATGATTCATCATCATTTAACAATGCAATTAGCAGAAAAGCTCAAAGAATCTCCAAAAAGGTATATCGAAAGCATTACTTTCTCAGCTCGTGTCGTCGGGTGAGTTCCACTCTCATGCACTTCCTCCTTCTTTTTTCTCTCTAGACTTCGGTTCCAACAAATTTTTTGATCGGCGAAAGTCAATACTGTTTAGAATAGTTAGATTAACACTTTCAAAGGGTTCTTAGCTATGAAAATATGCTTTCTGGGTCCTTTGTATTAGGTGTTTCATTAATATATCTGCATTTTGATGTTTCCTCCAACAAAAAAAAATCATGTTTAATGGCTTTTCCTCTGTTTCTCAAACTTGAATTCTGATCTTCCAATGTACCGGGAAAAAGGAGGAAAAAACATGAATGCTCCGTTTCTATAAAGCCAAACATGCCCCTGGATTGGTGTCAATGTTTTTTTTTTTTTATCAGCAAAAATAAATTTCATTAACTCAATGTTATCAACGTCTTCTTCCATCTTTTTTTTCCCCCGGAAAAAACGCAATTCATATAGTTAAGGAAAACATATACAAACTGCGTGGCCCATAGGCCAAAACAAACAACAAAAATATTGTTAGTTTTTTTTTATTGTGAGGTTAATGAGAAAATTTGGAGGGAATTTCAAGATTTTTCCAAGAAAATGCACCTCTAGAAGTTCTACGATCTCTACCTCACGAAATAGGCAAGAACTTTTGTCATATGAAAGCTCCCATTTATTGAAAAACGAATTGATTCTAGCCCTCGGGAAGAGGTGTCTTCTTTCTTTCTTTTTATAACCGGGTGACCAGATTAACTGATGCATCTTTCGACTAATTTTGCGATTCTGAAATTAACCGTACTGAATTAGGTTCATAGTTGGTTGAGAAGAGTAGCTTTAGAAAAGGAGAACCACAGTTGTGTATAATTGCAGTGCATGAACCACTTGAGCTCCCTTTTTTCTCCTGAGTTAGATTTTCGTAAATGCATTGTGAAGCTGATATATATTAGTACCTAAAATTAGAATTATTCATACACGAATAATCCGAAGGTCAAACAAGTTGGACATTTTGACCTGCCTTAATTGGCTGCAAGAAGTCAAACATCTACCAATCAGACGGACTAGTAGTTTTAGTTGAGGGTCTGATTCGTAAAAGAGTGGGAATAGTTGGTTTTTTTTTTTTTAAAGAAAAACTTATTCACTGCCCTCGTGAATAAGTTTTTACGAAACGTGATCTCGGCCGTCGGTTTCGGCTTTGGACGGTAAAATCTGGACCGTCCAAGGCCGAAACAGACGCGCGAGATTGAGCAGCTCCATGAACAGAATGTTCACAGAAGCTCCGTGAATAAGTTTCTTTCTTTTTTGTAGCTACATATAATAGAAGTGCAAATATAGTATCCCGTCACCTCCACCAATGAGTATTGCCCGTCGCACTACAACACTATCTGTAGAGAACTTTATCGCACCTATGTCGTCGGGATCGAATTAAGCTAAAGTTCCACCACGTGGATGATGTTATGAGTATGAATATAGTTTGTTCACAACCACAAGGCCAGAGCTTAGTTTAACTTACGTGGGCTTCTGTTGGGCTAACCTTGGCCCACCGTACTCCAGCCCAATCCAAAGAGTTAAGGCCACGTGATCCCTTGAAATCCACAAAAGTTGAGAGGGCCGTATATATATTTATAGCTTAAGCCCAACTAACCAAATTGGGTGGTGGTCCTACTTCTTTTTTGAAATTGGCGTGGCTTTCTTAATTCAAAATAATAGTTGAACTTTTTGTACAGAACTTCTATGGAAGAAGATGTAACGTATTGAATTTTTCAAATTTCCAAATGAAAACACTAGTGAAATATCAACGTGACATCATTTCGAATGAGTTCTTGGGTATGCAAATTCTTCTAAAATGGAGAGAGAGGTCTCTTTCAAATCGGGTTTAAATTTTTAGTTATTGCTAAATTAATAAGCTTTTTTTTTTTTACCGGTAAAAGAAAATTATATTAATCTTTGAGTAAGCATTACAAAGACTAAAAAGGGACAAGGATTAACAGCATCACATCCCTAAAGAAAATCTAAGAAGAATAATTATGTGTCAATCCAAGACCTAAAAGAGAGAATAACCGAGATTGACAAGCTGTTAACCAAGGTAACACAAAAAAAGAGCCGAAACCCAAACACCTAATGGGTTTGAACACCAAATGGGCCAAAGCCCTATACATCAAATAAGTCTAGTCCAACCCAAAACACCCAAGTCCCTAAACCCTAAATTAAGAAGCTTAGATGTCGGCATCATGATTAGGGATGGCAACCCTAGCCGTCCCGCCCCATTCCCCGCCCCAAATGGGTTGGGGATTCGGGGATTTTTCGGGAATGGGGATAGTTTTTTAAAAAAAAAATGGGGAACGGGTAGGGGATGGGTATGAGTCTGTCCCCGCCCCGTTTATATATATATACATAAAATGAAAGTTATATAGGAGTACTATATATACATAAGTGAGGAAGAAAGAAAGAAACTAAAGCTCATTGTCAACTAACATAGAAGTAATTGAATTCACTTACGACGGATAGAAAATTAGTAGAAAGAAGAGCTCAAATCGATAGTTCTAGTCAGTTAAATATTTTTCACGTCTGATAAATATTGTTCAAGTTGAAAACTCATGAAACAACATTGTGTTAAGAGACTGAGAAACCAAAGCTTTAAAGATCTCTGCGTGTGTTGTTTGTTCCTGGCGCCTTGCTGGAGGGATACCGTTTGGGGGTGGGGATGGAGGGTAAAAATAATTTCTCGGTGGGGATCGGAGAGGGGATGGGGATGGATTTGGGTTTGGGGATCGGGGACGGAGATAGTAGTATCCACCCCCTACCCGCCCCATTGCCAACCCTAGTCGTGATTTCTCTTGAATAAAAGTTGAATCAAACCACCACAATTAATGAAGCAAAGAAACTACCAACAGGAGGTTCCTACAATTCAATTTTCAGGTTTTCTTCATTGAGTAAAAACCAGCTTCTTGTCATGTGTGAATAGATCCCATGTATGTCCAAATTAACCAAGTCCCTTAGACGATTTATCGTAATTGTACATGATATTTCTATTATCATGACAAAAGTCAGCATTATTGAAATAGTTAAATTAACATATTAAAAGAGGGTCTGAAATCCTTCTGTCCTCTTTTCTCCTGGTACCTTGATGCAATAATGTTGTTGAGCCAAAGCACTCTCAGCAATTGTACATAATATTGTTTCAAATTGGTGGCACCCACTTGCATACCCTTTTGCTTTTGACTTTCCAAATCTTTTGCTTTTTATCCTTATATATATGTAGGGATAATCCATGTCAGGGGTTCTTACTAGTAAAAGGAGTCCATGAGGAAGTACTCTCTCTCTCATTTTTATCCTTATTTTTGTCCTACATCAATAACTTGCCTTTTAATGACACCCTTATAATGATTTTACTGCAAAAGTGAAATTTCAAATCTTCCATCTTTTGGGTACTTTTAGCTGTATACTTTTGACTTGATAAGCTGCTTAACTCCTTTGTCCATCTGCCTATACTTTTGACTCGATAGCCATTGACCATAGTGGCCGTCTATTCCTCGTCATATCATGCAACCATCAGGTAACCCATGTTCTCAAGCTCTCATTTGACCATGATTAGCAATTAACTTGTAGGGGCTAGTAATGGCATACCTAAAGCCTTAGGCTTTACAGTAACCTTTGTACTTGCTCTCCAAGCAAGTCTGTCTGTGCTAGGCATGAGTCCCGTGACATCACTCATAATTGCCTCGAATAGGTGACATCATGCATGCACTCGGAATCCACGTGGCCAAATGCACGTGTTTGCGACATGCCACCGGGACACCACGTAGATCATAGCTACTAAGTCACCTTTCGGGTCATGTGTGCTCCTACTCGGCCCGGCCCTACGGTTTCCACACAAGTTCATGGAGTGGACTCGCGTGTCATATATAGGCTGCTGCCGGTGCATGGTTGGGTCATCCAACCCAGACCATGCGACGATCGGTCCAAGCGGGCCCCGGGAGTGGGCTACCCATATTGTCGGCCCATTAACACTTAAGGTTCTGCCCACTACAATAGGAATCCGATGGCAAAATTAGCACCGGATCGAGCAATGAACTTTGACGGAGCAAGAGTCAGCCAAGCAAAGAAAGTAAGGAGAAAGACTGCAAGTTTAGTGTGTCGATACCATTCTCCTTCGCACATGATCTCATTTATAGGCAAAGATGAGCCTCAACTCAGGAATACTATTCTATTGACTCTAGTCAAGAATCATCCTTTCCTTTCTTTTTAGAGATCCTCTTGTACAACTATGGCCAGGCTAGCTCAAAGTCTCACCTTTGGTTGATTTGACTCAGACTCATTATTTCGGAGGCACATGCCCTTCCGATCGATTGGTGTATGTCAGAGTACTGTAAGTACTCTCCTTTCTTGCTAGCTCGAGAAGAGACAAGTTTCTTCTCGGCCAAGAGCTATGTCGTTAACACCACCTTTGGGCACATGATGTGTCCATCGCCGGTTCCCTGCAGACGTCCTCCATGCCGAGTGTACTTTAGCTCAAACACCCTAGATGCCGATCGAGCACCTCCTGCGCTGAAATATGGCAGATTACTTGTTACTGGATGCATTCCACGCTGCATTTTGTTAACTTGCCATTCTTGCCGTAATTTGCCTTGCCTTCTTGCCGATAAATATCATTTACAATTTCACCTCCAACACAATTAATCCTCCCTGACATTCTCGAATCCTATGTTTTGAACTTGGATTTCTGAGTAGAAGGAAACAAAAGGAAAAGGGATAGGGAATAGGGAAGAAAATTAAGAAGCAAAAGTTCAAGTTTTCCTTTTGTGTGGGGTTGGGAAATGAGAAACAAAAGTGCTAGGTACAAAGAAAGTGTACCCGAAAATTACCTAGAATATACTTTTAGAGGTATTTATGACCGTTAAAAGACTCTTATTAGCAATAAGAAACCCCTATTTTGGGTGATTTCTGGGTATATTTTTTTTATACCTAGCATTCCTCAATGAGAAAAACATTAATAGATGGCTTTTGAGTAGTTACATACATGCGACGTCTGACAAATATCATACACATGCATGCACCCAGGAAATTAATACTTGCATATATTTTGATACCCAAGAGCTAGCTAGAGCAGCCTTTAAACTAAGTACTGCAAGAAGATTCCTTATATATATAGGTAATGAAATATAATGGCAACAAAACTGAAAATTAGATGATAAATGATTTGCATGATAATGGAAGGTTAAGAACATCCACTTATAGGAATGATTGAAAGAAAAGCCATTCTATGAGCACTTTTGTTCTGGTTAAACGCCAAGAGTTCTGGGCGTACGGCTAGATTTAGAAGATTAGGCTAAGAGAGAAAACTGACAACCCCTAATTCTAGCATCGATTGATGAAACTTAACCTTCTGTGTTACGAGTGATCTGTGAACATGATAACAAGCTGTAAATCGTTATATATATATGGGTACGTAGAATAACAGCTAGATTCCTAGAACTCAACAGATGACCAATAAGTAAAAAATGAATTTGAAAGTAGGATATGGTTATCTTTGATCTGCAATTAAACAACCCAAACTGATTTGCTCCTATCATTGCATATCATCTCTATGTTTCTTGCTTTGCATTTGTTCGCTTATTACAACGACCCTGAATGTTAAAGATGCCTTGAATTGGGCATGCTCCGTCCGGGGCATCACGTCCATTTGGATGGTTCATTAAGTGAACTCACACTAAATAGTTTTTTCTTTCCTTCTGGACGGGGTTCATCTCATACTCTTCGTTCATAGATATACGTTCAAGCTCACGCTTAGACGACATGATGTAGAATTATGTTTCTTTGTGTGCTTGCATGCTGCTTGGATTGTCATAACACTGATGAACAAGAGGAGGAGAAGAAAGAACTAACAAAGGAACTAAAATTGATTTTCGCGCTCTACTTTTGTACAAAGTCGCTCCACTTTTAACGTAAAGTTATTAGTAACTTCACGTTAAAAGTGCAGAGCCTGTGTACAAAAGTAGAGAGCGCCAAAATTAACATCCATGCATGTACATATACATGTTGCTTCCTTGAATTGCATAGCCGCACTCAAAACAAGTTTACATTAGAACCATCTCAGTAACTATTGTTAAAGCAATATTCCCAAATGAAGAGGGAAAAAGAGGATAAGGTGATATATATATATATATATATATATGCAT
Source organism: Rhododendron ferrugineum (assembly GCA_025642025.1). Classification (NCBI taxonomy): domain Eukaryota; kingdom Viridiplantae; phylum Streptophyta; class Magnoliopsida; order Ericales; family Ericaceae; genus Rhododendron; species Rhododendron ferrugineum. The sequence goes on from JAOTQK010000005.1 coordinate 24,783,717, forward strand.
GAAAACAAGATATACAATAGAAATTCCTTTGATCTTCTTATTATATATTCCAAACACAAACGTACACACCAGCAGTACTTTGATGCATATACAGTTCGTTCCTCACAATACAAACATACAAGCACAACCATATATATAAGAAAAGAAATTATACCACAACAATATGGCGAAAGGCGAAAGCCAAGCCGATCAAAAACAAATATGGTGAAAGCCAATGAAGTAGAAGCACACTGAACGATTCACATACTGACATACATGAAATGATACTACTGCAAACCCTAGCCTTTAAAATTCTCATAAACTGCCCCAATGTTGCAGGATCATGCATGACTCAACTTCTTGGGCTCATTTTGATTGAAACCATTATACCCAGAGGACATGATTGGATTTTCCCATCCAGCTCCGAAGGTGAAAGCCGAAGGATGAGACATCAAAGAACCAGCAGCAGCGGGAGCAGGAGCAGTAATCCCAATATTACTACTCATTTGGTGCAAATGATGGTTTTGAGCACTGAACACGTCTTCATTAATCAGTGAGTTCAAGAAAGAAGACATGAAGACATCATCAGCGCCGTAGTTGATTTCGTCGTCGTCTTGTTCCTCATTTCCAGAAACAACATCACCATTCTGCAAATTAACACTGCCGTGGTAATACCCATCATTTCCGTTATTGAGAACTTGATCATCTTCCAAAGTTGAAGTAACTAGATTAGGATTGCGGTGAGGGTTCCGGGTGCGGTAATTGGCTTTGGAGGAGGAAGATCTGGGTTTGTCTTGATCTGCCGAAGTAGGAGAACTAGTAGTGGTGATTAATGGCTTGTGAGTTCTGGGATCAATTCCTTGGTTGATCAGCTTCTTGCTTAGGTGAGTGTTCCAGTAGTTCTTTATCTCGTTATCTGTCCGTCCAGGAATTCTCCCCGCTATCAGCGACCACCTATTTGTCCAAATAATCCCACAAATTAAGTTCTGATAGAAACCAATCACATTTATTTCTTTATTTTTGTGTGTTATTAAAAGCAAAAAATACGATAAAGGAAACAACCAAATGAATCACAAATTACAGTGTGGGAAACGTGCACCAAATGGGAGCTGTCCAGAACGAACTAGTCTGTTTGGCTTGGGTTTTAAGCGAGGTTTTTGAGATAATAAGTGAAGAGATAAATAAATAAAAGTAATAATTTGAGAGAAAATTTACTGAAAATCTTGTGCGCATCAGAGAACAGTAGAGTGTTCATAGATGTATTGTGTGTATGTACGTATGTATGTGTATATATCTATATTCTATATATACATATATGCGTGTTTACAGAGAGAGAGAGAGAGTGTAGGGGAAAGAGAGACCATTGAGCTGCATAGTGAAACCCTAGAGATAGATGAGAGAGATCGGAAACCCTAACCCAAATAAAGCAAGAATTTAACCAAAAAAGAGCTGAAAAACAATTGAAGCCCTAATATAATAGTACCCAAATCATTCATTCAATTTAAAGCAAGGGTGAAGTAGATGATACGGTACTCTCCCGATCGTAGTATTAAGTGGTACGTAGTAATCTAGAGAGAGAGGAGGAGGAGGAGGGGAGTAGGAGCCACCTGTTGCCGAGTAGGCGGTGGAGGCGGAGAATGAGATCCTCCTCGTCGGGGGCGATCTGGCCGCGCTTGACGTTGGGACGGAGGTAATTCATCCAGCGTAGACGGCAGCTCTTGCCGCAGCGGAGAAGCCCGGCCCTCTTGGGCAGCGTCCTCCAACGCCCTTCACCTTCCTTTCTAATGTAGTTACCCAACACCTCGTCTTCCTCCGCCGTCCACGGCCCCCTCTTTAACCCCACCTTGCTGCAACACGGCGTCACTTTTGCTGTTGCCGATGATGTCGATGCTTGTGACGGCTGCCTCATCTCTCTCTCTCTCTCTCCTTCTTTATTTTTGGTTAAAACTCTCTCTCTATCTACTTTATGTTTGTGTTCCCTCTCCTCTCCTCTCCTCTCTCTCTCTCTCTGCAGCAAATAACTGAAGTAGTAATCTCAAGCCACAAGCAAATCTGAAACACGTAGAGGCCAACGGGATTGCAGTCTAACGGCACTTCATCACATCTTTTACAGAATCACATGAAAGATGAGGATTTAATTTTCGCCAAGGAATTCGAGTATTTGGTGTGGTGGTTGATATCATTTGGACTTATTCATCCATATGCGCAGCTTAGCGTTACCAATTTTCCCATCTCCTTAGGAAAGAGAGAGAAGTTATTCCATGCTTCTATTCTACAGCTGATGGATCCATGAATCTAATCCAAGTGCAAATACATACGTTTGATGATTTGATTGCAAGTACTAAAATTGTGTTTAATGTTTCTATTTTCACGCGCGCATCAAGTTAGCTTACATTCAGCTTGACTAATTTTGGGAGCCAATTTTGGTAATAATATCCTACATGCAGCTTAATTAACTAATTTTAGGGGCCAATTTCGTTGTTACCCATACCAATGAAAAGTAGACCATACTAGCTAGGTGTGGGTCACATTTCAAGTGTTTACCTAAGACTTACACCTATTTTGAGTACGGAAATTTTTAAATTTTTTTTTTTTTTTTTTAATCGGTATTCACACTTAGCTAGCTAGCTAGCTAGCACTGCTGTTAATATATTGAGCTTGTCATTTACAGTAATTTTTTCTTTTCTAAAAGCTAGGTCAATTATACATCGGTATTGAAGACGTACATACATAGTTTTTCTTTTTCTTTTTCTCTACAAACGTAACATTTTATATAATCTCGAAGGGGTACATCGAGGAGAAAGTACAAAAAAAGGAAGAAATATATTATACAGTAGTAATTATCATCTCTATTTTTGTGTCGATGAACATGATATATTTTTTTGGGAATAAAGTAGTACTACTACTAATTTAAAAAGAAATGAAGATGAGCCGATCAATGGTCGATCACGGAAGGAAGCAATATACTACTAAATAGCAAGACCCAACGCATGCACGGAAAATTATTGAAATGCTGCCTCTCAGGCACTCCACGTGATCATCCTAGCTAGGCTGAGCTCCTAGCCAGCCAGCTACGTCTTACATTCATTATATCGATCATACACTAATTAATAATATAATTAATGTAGAGCTAGCTCAAGACCGGCCAGGTAATTAAGTAATTAGTGGGCGTAACATGGCCCAAAATATTAATTTGAATCCAAGTTAATTACCATATATCAGTTGGCCGGCGTAGTCTAATATATTCATGACAAGATCATTCAAATAAATGTTTGATCGGAGTGTGAGCATGTTACAATTTTTTTTTTGAACGGCAAATGAAATTTTATTAATCTTTGAATAAGGATTACAAAGACTAAATTAAGGGAATAAGGATATTCGGCATCACAATCCAAAGCAAATTAACATCCCAACGAGCTAGGTTCACATGCAGCAGCATGTGACAATTGATGTCACATGAATACCATATATGCAGCCAATGTAATTTGGTTCTTTCTTTATTCGATATATAGATAGTAGAAATTTAATGTGAATTATGGATATACCGATCGAGTACACAGCTGGAAGTCACATAAAATTATTAATTGGTGTTTTTTTTTCTATTTTGCAGCCTAGATATCACATCCTCCAAATAAAGATGCCAGCAATCAAAGTGTATGTGAGAAGTTGTGATTAGTTAGTTGTGTATGCAGTATCTACCAACCGATGACACAAATGTCTTAATTTAACTCGAGTATTGTTGGTAGACACTAAATTTTAAGAAAAATTACGACACGGTTGAGTTCGAGCATTTACTGGTAAAGGAAAATACCAGTTAGAAGGAAAAAAAAAAAAGAAGAAGAAGAAAAGAGGCTCTTCAATACAAAAGTGTCGTTGTACAACAACACTATGTGGGGGGTTAATTAACACGATGTATGGAAAAAAAAAATGTGCTGCAAATTTAAATATCTGTCTTGTCTCAACTTTGGAAATTGGCTTTAATACCCTTTTTTTGAATTCTACGATTTAGTATTTATACATGATTTTTTTTTTTTAATGAAACCCAACTTATATTGATAAAATCATACTCCTACAAATTGCGTGGCACATAGGCTTAAAAACAAGAGATGCAACAAATTACTCAAAAGATCCGAAAAAAAACAAGAAAACAAAAAGAAAAAACAACAAAATAAAAGCCGCAACATTTAACAGTTGATGTTGGAGGAGTAATTATTTGGTGGTCTTGGGCACCGCCACGTGGTGGTACCCCAACACTCTTATCCACCACACATTTCTGTGAGGTCCATACACTTACTGGATTCTGCAGAAATGTGGGGTTGATAAGGATGGAACACCACGTGGTGATATCCCAAGACTACCAAGTAAATTTTTCGATGTTGGAGACCATATCGTGAATGTGACCGGAGGAGGTTGGAGCACTGAATTTGGCTGCATAAAATTGGTAAGCAATGAGTTGGTTGGTTTTTTGGACAAGTCCAATGACTTGGTTGTGGACTTGTGGTCGGACCACATCTGTACAACATGTTACGATTACCCTATGTGATGGAGACTCAAGAGAAGCCTCGCCCAAGGCTTTTTTTTTTTTTTTTTTGGGTAGCCTTGTACTTTCTGCCAATAAAACTAAAATATATCATTCAAATTTCAAGGGGAATCTACTAAGAGATCAGTCAACTAGCTAATTGATAAAAAGGCGGCCAAAAACATCTACTGCAAGTGTATCATTACATGATTTCTGTTTTGTATCATTTTTATTAATCGTATGAAAACATTTCTTTGCTGATAAATAAATAAAAAAAACATCTACCGCGAGATTAGTCAGAGTCGAAATTCCGAACACCTTTCATCAGGGAAAAAATAATTGCTGTCATATTTAATGTTATGAGGTTTACAAAATGACTCTTTTCTTTTGTATTTCTAAATTTTGCGAATCAAACATGAGCAGTCATGCTCAAATATTAAACTCAAATTCTAAATTTTGTGATAATTCTTTATTTTGTGAGAATCGTACTCTGTATTATATGGGGGCTTTCCTTTTATTCTCTTCTCCCTCATCTGGACTGGACGTTGTATGCTATGCTATGCAAACTACTATTGCGAACTAAAACGATCACGGTGTCCGGCAAACTTGCACACACCTCAACTGTTTTCCTCCCAAGTCTAGTCAAAGGCAAGTCATTCATACCGGGCTAGAGAATTCACAAGAGATTTTCCTCTTGCGACCTAGCCCCAAGAGATTGCTAAGTTTCGAATTTCAGCTCATCCATTCCATGTTAGCTACCCCTTGGGTTTATAGGCTTTTCGTACTGTAATCACATTCTTTCCTCTTTTGAATTCGCAAGGAGCAACTCTTTTTGTCCTTTTTAAACTCACTCTATCTTCAAGTATTCCTAGAAGCCAAACCTTGACTGAGTTTATCCCAGAAATAGGACCATGAATAGTTCATCCACATTTGGTTTTGAAAAATTGAAGAGAAACCCTTCGCGTATATCGCACGGGCTAAATTGCACACTGATCATGCCATCGCACTACAAGGTGCAGCCAATTGTATGCAACAAATTAACTAACTTAACAAATCCATACGCATGGGGGGAAGAGAGAGATGATTCATTTCCCCCTTTCATGAGTATTTGGAGAATACAGCACAGCACATATGATCAGACAGTTTAAAGAGGCGAATAATCAACGGTAATATGCCTTTTAACTCGAACAAAATTGGTTCAATATATACGCCTCACGACGGCAGCGTTTGCAGCCTTATGTGCTTGTACTTTTGCACTGTGTTGAAGCTTCTTGCAGTCTCTGTCAAGCCTTTGGACACAAGCTGTTTCAAAGCGCCAACCCCCTCTTCCAAAGCAGCGTCAATCTTTGTAAATTAGATAACGAAACACTATTAGCAAGGAAAGAGGGAAAAAGTAAACACCGGTTTGGAAGTCGCCAAGAAAAATTCTTTTTGGTTTTCGAAGAAAAACGCAAACTTCACTGAAAAGAAAATTATCTCATCTTTGGCGAATTCGGGAAATATGAAGATCTGTAAGCCTAACAAAAGGTTAAACTGTTCAATCCGTTCAAATCAGAAACATTGCAAAATGGATCAAAGAAAATTCAGAAGTGGAAGATTTGATAAGCGGTATCCAACATTTTCAGGATTTTGAAACAGGAGGCAGTTTTTGGAATGGTTTACAAGGTATGCAGAAATAATCTAATTCTCTAATTCTGAAAGCTCCAACGAGTAAGAGATTTTCTCTTAAAACAGTCAAGTCATTGTCTCACGTTTTGCTATAGTACCTACCCGTCCTCGAGCTGTTGCGTTGAACTTTTGGAGCAAGAATGCTTTGGGATCCATTTGACCGGGAGGCCTCCCAATACCTAAAAAGAGTTGCTATAACTTAATCAGCACTCATGAAATAGGCTACACTCTCCCGCAAGATAAAAACTGGAACTTTGAGATTCCAAACTAACCAATTCTTAGACGAGGAAACTCTTTATTCCCGCGAAAATGATAGATCACACTCTTCAGCCTAGTCAAATAACAGAAATACAATTCAGCTGTTGCAAAAGCAAAAATTACTAGAGAAGGCACACCTAGACTATTCATGTATAAAGACAACCCTCTTTGGATAATGTACCAGATACAGTGGCATTCTAACTTCTATACTACATAAATAATTCTCTTATTTTCATGCACTATAAAGAAATATGACGATGCGCATGCATAAACCTGTGAGATGCATCTGCTTATGTTATTGCATTAACCAAAATATTTACCCATAATTATTATCCAATGAAAATTCCATATGGATAATAAATGCAAAGCTTCTGTGGTAGATTTTCAGACCATGTACAATATCCTGATGCATTTGGTGATAAAACATAAAATCTAGAGCATAAATCTAACTGTTACTCGGAGCAGAGGAAATTAGTCATTTCGATTATATTAAACACTTCACTACTTATTCCTACCGTACAGGGTAGCCCAGGAATAAATAAGAGGCACGTGTTTCTTTAACTCTGAATATGGGTCAAAAATAGGCTGCCAAATAGAAATAATTGAGTGACAAGAAGGTAATGGATCCATTCACATTTTGCATTAAAACTCTCCTCCAATGGTGAACAATAACGGGTTTTAGCAGGGACAATAACCATCCAAAGTACCACCATTACTGTCACAAGAACATTGGCCTTGTTGCAGACTTGCAGTGCGGCAAAAGCATTGCCTCTGTCAGTGTTGGTAGCCGAAATGTTGGCTGTATCTGAATGTTGAGGATGAAGTTTCATCTGGAGAATGATGATGCTCAGAGGCAATGTTTTTATAGTGTTTTGTTATTTCTGCCTTTTCTGGATGCTCCTTGAGCTGGATAAATTTTATTGATGTTTGTTTATGTGTAGCGTATACTTCCTTTCTTTCTAGTTGAAATAGTTCCTTTCCAAAAACAAAACCTCAGTATGGAATTATAAGAAAAACTTATGCAGCTAGAAGCCTAGAACATAAAAGCATCAAGTCCATGAGACCACCAGCTCGGTAACTTGTATTTATACAATGGCATTCCAGGGGGAAGCCAGGAGTTCTAGTTGTAAACCTTCAAGCAGCAAGCAAGGACATAGATTCAGGGTGGGGTGGATTATCTTTGAAATAGAAGACAGAATAGCTACTGATCTCACTCATAAAGCCGAGAAAACCTGCTGTGACATAAACTGAAACACAAGGGAAACACAAAAAACTATATGCATGCGCCCAAAACCCTATACTATATGCATGCGCCCAAAACCCTATACATGCTTTTTCCCATAATACCCCAATTCTATAGCATAAGTGAGCTGCTAAAGCATCCTTATGATAGTTCTGGGCAAAGTACAAAGTTTCTAAATGCATACCCATTATGGCTTGCATGACCTCCTTTGTCGTGAAGCCGCAGCACCCCACATGGTAAATCCATGTCATCATGGAACTACAACCACAACACAGAGAATAAAGACGAAGAGAAAGAAGTAATCAAGGAATCAAACATGAAGGGAAAAACAAGATGAGAAATCATACCACGACCACTCGATTAAGAGGTAGCTTGTAATAAGCTGCAAGTGGGCCACTCTGTAATTAAACAGCAGAATAATTTTTTTTGGAATCATATCATATTTCTACACAAGTTTCATCAGCTAAGATGTCACTCGCTAGGAAAGAAGATAAAACGAAATATGCATTGCAGATCTAAGAAAATTAACAATTGTGTAACTTAGGCTTGCACAATAGCCAACGGCAAACAGTAGAGGTCCAGCATTCTAAGTTGAAATGTAGTGCTTTTAATGAGAAAGAAAAAACGAACAACATGATTTGCAAAGCATCAGGTGGCAAGCCATCCATTACTTTCTAATTCAAGTACATCGCGAGTAAATAAGGTGCAAACAAATAAGCACCCGAATTTAAATCTCTCAGATAAGCAACACTATTGAAGGTGTGATTTAGGCTAAAAAGTTCTTTTTTACTCAACAAGTAAGAGATTAACATCCCAAATTGTTTAAAATCTAGAAAATGACATTAAGCAAGCACCAGGGGGGAAAATCAGAGAAAAATATGCTGCAATACTCAAACATCCATCTATTTCAACTGTAATGCTTTCTCCAGCTTCTTACAATTAAAGAAAAATTAACCCATATTCTTTAGGAGACGAGCTCTCAAACAATGCAAAATAACCACGGTGGGGAATAGGGACACTACCGCTCCAAACAATTGGACATTTAGCACTCTCTTTATCAGGTAAACATCCATCTGCTTTTCGCAAGATCTGTTTAGGTTTTGAGGGAGGTTTTTGAGAGTAATGAGTGGAGAGAGAGAGAGATAGAGAAAATTCATTGGGGACCATGCGCACCGTGGTTAACGAACAAGCCCTAAGCTATCAAACCAAACAACAAGATCCTCCAAGACACAAGTGAACCTATTTGAACCGACAAGCTATCACTGATATAGGAACTCTCTTTTTTTCCCAAGCCGAACACTAAAAGAGGGAAAATGAAAGGAACCTCTAGTTACCATGACCCTAAACCATAAAATATTTTGTAACCATATCAAAAAAATAAAGATAAAAATTGTCAATAGCACAATCAGAAATTTTAATTCTCGGAGTTTTCAAAATAACTTACAGATTCACCGCTCAAATTCATATAAGTTTGGGGCTTTGCTAGGAAAACAGGAACATCATCAACAAAACCTGAGAATTGAGATACCATAACAAAAAACCAGAAATTTCACATTCATATACCAAATCTGAAACTCTGAATTTCAATGTCTATCCGACTATCCCCATGCAGACCACATTGAATAAAGTTAACAACTTAACATGCCTTTCCCAAAAATAGCTTTGCAGTGAACAGTATCCATTGGAATCCCTTGCGACGCAGCAAATGCATCAATCATCTCAAACCCTGCCTGCTTTGAGCCAAAACAAAGTTCTTGTTAAGCAAGTTCAAGTAAACAAATTTTCTTTCGTTATGATTGATAGTACAAATCCATGCATGTATACATTGTGCCTTGTTCCTTTGAACTTATCGCTGGGGTTGCCCAAGCCCACGAAGAGCCATGGTTGAGGAGAAGCATAGGAGAAGCAGCGCCTATAGAACTTATTAAGCATCATCACCACTCATTTCCTCTCTAAATCCTCTGCTTTCTGCCAAGTGAGAGCATCAAGTCAGTATCCTGACTTGCATGTATTCATGTACTAGTACATGCCCATGCCTAAAGTTGCACCTCAGAGTATTCAATACAACTTCAAGTTCCCTTAGCAAGGTGTGAACATAAAACAAAGGCACGTCAAATGTAAAATGTCCTTAATCTCTAAATGAACTTTTTGTTTCTTTTTAAAAGAAACTCAATGCACCAACTAAGTGCCCAAAACTGAGATCTTTTTAGCGCCTTCAACAAATCAGTTCGTTCTATTCACCAAAACCCATCCACAAACAGTAAATAGTTCACATGGCAATATAAGATTAACTATACTCATCGAACGCCGTGCTCTATAGTTCTGATCGCATAAGCCAAACATGAGAATTCCTAAGCCCAAACTATCCATTTTCTGCATTGGAAAGTCATACTAAAAGGGGAAATGAACCATATGGAAACATGTTTTGCCTTAGAATAGGCTTACCCGCAACCTTTACTACCAAGCTATACAACAAACTAAACGGTGCCTTGATGAGTTATAGAACACCAATGAAAGATGAATGCAAGACTGCTTGGGGAAAAAAAAAAGAAAAGGAAAATTAAGCCCCATTATCAGTACGGCTACAACCAGAAAAAACAGGACCAAAACACTACAACACAACATTGCATCATACCAGCAGTATGCCAACAGGGCCAGAACCTACTCCATTCACCATACACTCTACTAACAAGCAAACACAGAAAATGCAGCTAGCAACTAGGAAAGAAGCAAAACCTACTTATGAACCAGAAAATACATCATGATATATCCCCCACTTATATCCAGTGCTTTGTCACTATTACTGACATTTTATCTGTTTTCTTGAAATAAAAAATTTGCAAACACAGAATTTATTATACGTAAATATATGTTTTTTCCTAAATTAGAAGACAGGGTAACCAACTTAGTATTCCTAAATTAATATGAAAATTGAATTAATTTTACATCCAACGAAAACAAACTAAAATCGAGATAACACAACAACTTAAACAGAGGAGACTACATGCAACCAATAATTGAAGCAGAGAGGAGAGAAGACACAATAAATCAGTATTCCTAATTACTTGCAAACCCAGCTATACAAACAGGAAAAATGCATCAGAAAATTATACAATGCTTACTTCCCATCTCGGGGGAGACCCACGATGGGGATAATTCACAGTTGTCAAAATCGTACAATTCACGATTCGTATCGTACGATTCGGTGGGTAATCGATACGCATAGGCTGCTTGAATCGAAAATAGCTGCGAATCGTAAGTGAATCGGTGAATCATTCAATTCACTTAAAATTTCCAAAATTCATTTTTTATTCTTGTTTTGCTTCTTTTGTTGTTTGAAAATGGTTCAAACTATTATTTTTAAGGTCTTTAGTATTGTTATATGTCATTTTTTGTCTATGTTATATGGATAGATAATAAGAAAAGGAGATTTATTACGAGAGTGAATCGAAAACGAGGAAGATAAAGGGAATATAACAACCCTATAGACCTTCTACGGGTTTGTTTTGTACTTATAACTCTTTTGTAAAAAAAGAACCATAAGTAGGATTTACGAATCATCATCTCTTGGTAGTTGCAATAGAAGCAGCTTACCTAATACTCCATGTTATTATCAAATCATAATTTAGAAGAAGGTTTTTATTGATTTAGGCCTAAATCTTTCATTTGTAGTATATATTGTTGTTACCCTAATCAATAAGCATAGGTTTCTATGCATTATAGAAGTCATGACCAAATCGGAGCGATTCACGATTCGAAAAATGATCATTTCGATTCTCGATTCGATTCACAATTTGACAACTACGGGATATCCCTCGGAGTTCTCTGAGCGAAAGGAGTAAAAAACAGCATCTTCAGCAACATCAGTGATGTGAAACCAAGACTAGGCCAATGGGTCGCCGATTCCCAAAGAAATTAAAACCCGTTAGAGCATCTCCAACACCACTAGGTACTTTAACTAGTCAAAACTCAAAAGGAAAAAAAAACACTCTTTAGTTTGGCTATTCACTTTTTCACCTATGCAATCCAACACCACTCTCTATTTTTGCTCTCCAATGAAACTAACTTAACTAATTTGCAAATGTGACATCTATATAAAATAAAGTGGCAATGACGTGGCATTTTTCAATCGGTCATATTTTTCCAACGGCTTTTTTTTAGCGGCAAAGTTTTTTTTTTATTACTAATAGAAAAATGAGCAACAAAACTAATCCCACAGGAGCAAAAAACAGACCCAATAGAATCAAGACCACACCAGCCATGAGTGAAACATGCAGCAGACGAAGCATATGGTCCAAAAACAGAGGAGCCACAGCAAAAAGTAGTAGCATCAGTAGCATGGATCCAAAGCTTTAAATCCCAAAGTGATATCAGTAGCAACCAAGGTAAAGAACAGCTATAAACTCCAACGGTTATATTCTTTACATCAGTCGAAAGCTTTAAAGCTACAACGGCTATATTCTTTAACATATCAATAAATAAGATCTCCCCTTCTCTTTTTCACCAGTCTCAACTATATATCATTCTAAGTTTCTTTCTTTCTTTGAGAAAAATATTGCTAGAGTTTATTCTTTTCTTTTGAGAAAATATATGAATGCAAGCAATAGACTACTCAAGAGTCAGCAAAAAAGGAAGGATGTCGAGCGAGCATTTGGAGTACTCCAAGCACGTATTGCTATTGTGCATGCATCAGAACGTTTTTGGAAGCGTAAAACACTTAAATGTATCATGAAGGCATGTGTAATATTACATATTATGATCATTGAAGATGAGAGAGAGCTTGATAGAGTGGAGTACGATTACGATACAACCAATAAAAGCCCTCCTCTTGCAATTGCAACAGTCTCCCATGGGCGTACAACCGAACTTTGTGAATTCTTTCAAAAGCATCGACGCATCAGAGACAAGGAAACTCATACACAACTCCAAGTAGACTTAGTGGAGCACTTGGGCAACTCCATGGAGAATCTTAATAGGTTTATGTAGTAGTTTAGTTTACTATGCCTTCAGAATAACTCTTTATGCTTTTGCAGTAGTTTAATTTGCTCCTCCACTCTTGTAAGTTTTACTTGGTAGTACTACTTTATCTGTAACATTTAGCATATCAAATTCTATCTTTAATATTTATGAATTTTCATGTTGTCTGACAAATTGGGATCGGGACATCAAAGATTCAGAGGGATAAGAAACTCTAAATTGAACCCGAAGAACTAAAGGCATTTGACTATTGAACTGAAGAAACACTCCTTCAAAAGGGACTGATGTAATAGGTAAAACTACAATGGTCTTGTTTGTTTTCCAACCTAATCTCTATTGAACTTTGAAATATATCACAAACCGAGCTTGAATATTGTGATTTATGAAAATCTTGAAGTACTCAAGACACCAATCGAGCACAACTAATACAATCTTCGTAGCCCAAATTCAAATTGAAGAACCCAAACACAAACTCCATTTGCAGACAAAAGGAATCATACATAATGACAATTTAAAGAACCCAAACACAAACCTGAGATGGATCAAATCGAAATCTGGGTTTCTTCGTCACCGCCGCCGCCGCCGTGGCCACGATCTCACCGCTTTGGTTGCGACGGTGGGTCGAATCAGTGGACCCAGTCACCTGGCTAGGGTTTTGGTCACGAATCTGGTCCCGGTGACTGGTGAGGCGTTTCCTTAAAGGGGAGAGAGAGAGAAGTATTACGGTTCGGAATAATGCTAACTCGCGTTTCTGAAACACGAGGAAAGCGTGAAATCCAAAGACGCTTCCCTTTTAAACCATGGCCGCGAAAGTTTGCTCATGGCCGCAAAATTTTGCAACGTCACCGTTTGGATTTTAATATGAACCTGCATTTCTGAAATACTCCACAAAATTTAGGCGCTAATCCGTTTAGAAACCAAATCGCATGTTGGTTTTGGTCGACACAGACACGAACGAGTCTTGAAGAAGATGGTTGTCGGGTTTCCAGACGTCGAGTACCTCTTGGGAATGCGATTTACAGTAACGACGAGCTGGAATCAATTTTTTTCCTTTTTACAAACCTCTGTTTTTCCCATCAATGGCGTCAGTCAGTCAATCAACTTCGACCCCTGGGGCGAAAACTTGTTCAATCGATAGACCCACAAACCCTTTTGAATTAGGCTATTTTCTTTTTCTTTTCTTGTTTTTTGACCTTTTTTTTTTTCTTTGATCGCCCTTGTTTTTCGTTTCGTTTTTATTTTTATTTTTTTGGGGGGGAAATTTAACTGTTAGGGGCTACTTTGAACTAGTCGGCGTTTTCTGACTGAATTAATTGTTGAGAAATGTCTAGTTATTTCCGATAATAAATAAATTGTAGATGGTTTTAGTAAGTAGATTTATTGTAGAAGCCCGTTTCAGTGGGACCCACCTGTATGTGAAAGGGGTGTGACTTAGGTGATGTGCCTCTAGCATTTTTGATTTTATAGGGCTTATCTATGACAAAGTCGGTTGACATGGGGTGGTCAGGACAAGGGATGACCAATTATGTACTCAATTTTTTTTCCTTCTATTTGTTCTTGTCTTTCAGTCATTTTGGCACAATTTCTCAGACTACGTGACTAATGATATTGTTATAATGTCATCGTCCTGGTTATCATTAAGAGTGGTGGGTTTTTTTTTTTTACAAAAACATCAATTGGGTGATTCAAGGGCACCAATGTATACGATTTTTTTTTTTTTATCGGCAAATGACAATGATAGAAATGAAATTAAAATTATTTAATCTCCAACACTACCGGAGACCCAATCGCTAATTCGAGACCAACCAAAGTCCTAAACGCCTAAAAACTAAAACCCCACTGCCCAAACTACCATCCTTCCGGAAACCACCAACGATTGGGAATTGAAACGCCGCCACTGTACTCATACATCTGAAGTGGCCACTTGCCTGGGTTGCGCTTCCAAAAAAAGATGAGTTGGGGAAATATTTGGCTTTGAAAAACTTGAAGAAGAGTGAATCATTGCCCACCACCAGCCTCCATTCTTGCTTAGCAAGCATTGCTAAGTCCCTGAAACCCAATCCACCCTTCCTTTTAACATCCTTTCAATTTTCAGAGGACTAATTGCAGCATGTGAGCTTTGTATTTAAAAATATATATGTCTACATAGTCAGAATGCATAACATAACGATGCTAAAATGGCAAGTCGTCATGTTGGACCAAATAGAAAAAGTTGAACCTAAACAGTTATCATGCATGCAAATCATGAAGTTGGACCTTAAAGCAAAATTACATCGTAATAGCTGCTTCCTGCTTACCTATGTACTCCATCTAATATTGAACTACTTTGATCTACGTCTCATTTTCTACAAAAAGAAGTTGCATCAATCTTATTATCACACAAATGAAATAACCATGATACGAATGGAGCCTCTGGATTGCTAGAGGGCCTAAACTCTAGCATTCTCTTTATACATACTCCAATTTCAGGCCATCTAATTTTGAATTGGTGACAGCTGAAGGACTATTTTCCTTTTTTGAGGTGAAGCTCAAGGACTAATTTTAGTTTCTATAGAAAGGGGGGGTTGCACCGTGCATCCCATTTTGGAAAACTCCACGGTGTTTTTATCTCTTATTGGTTAGTATTGATTAACTTGTTTTTCTTTGTCTTTGAATATGAGGTGGTGCTCGCTCAACACCTTTTTAAATAGTTAAAGATGATTCAAAGTACCCATGTAAACCTTGGCGTTTGTACTTAAGTTATAGTCAAAAGAACTAAATGGAATCCATTGTTCAGTTAAACCACGTACGGTGCATATAGCCCACGACCGATTATCTTAAATTGCTTTGCTTGTCTCATGCTTTAGTATCAACAAAGCACCAGTATCCAACTATAGCAAATTAAGAAACATAAAATAGCACATGTCATTGAAGGATAACTGGGGTTTAGAATTTCAGCAGATTTGACCGAGAGGAAAAGAATGACAAGCAGGAGCAATAGAACAGTACTAGAGACAAATTAAGTGATAGAAGTGAATAGCCAATGCCAGATATCTATCTCAAACACCAACCAAACAGCACCGCTAGCTGTTTAAACACACAGCCGTCAGCCAAGCAAAGGGATACAACCCAACACTTGGCCATGAAAGAGCTAGCTAGCTGAGTTGGGTCTAATTACGGGCTTCAAATCAACTTCTCCTACAGTACTTCTTCGTTCAAAATTCAGAAGTATTCTTTCAATATCTTCCTCGAAGGTTATAACTTATACAACTAACTCTTTCTTTACTCGCATCAACAGGCCTTCAAGTTCAAACAAGGAAATGTATGTATTCAACTGAGCAAGGGACCGGATGGAGTTTGGCCTGAACCAAAAGAGCAAAACCAATTGGGCCGAAAAAGCCTTTGCATTTGCCCCTGTTATGACCGTGGTGTAACAGTAACCACAAGGCTGATGGGCCTAACAGAGTTGGATAAGGCCCATCCCATTTTAATTGGCCTGCCTAGTCACCTTCAAAATTCCCAATACAAACATTACTACCGTCTGTTTGGGCTGAATTAGCTCAATCAAGTGACAAATGATTGTGTGCGGGCGTGCCAGAAAAGAACTAATTTCAAAACAGAAATAATTCCTTTCAAACTGATTTGAATC
>JAOTQK010000005.1:24820842-24890609 GCA_025642025.1 Rhododendron ferrugineum
GCCTCATAGAGTTCAACAAGGTGAGCATGAACTGAGAAAAATAGTACGGACCTTCCTTGCATACCCACCATAGGCCACTCCACCGATTAAAGCATGCCGTGAACTAGATGAGTTCATGGGTATTGGTCCTTCCTCTGAGTTCAATAGAAAAAAAAGAGAAGGTTTATTGATACAACAGAAGGTACAACACACAAGTACGATGTTTGATGTTGAAAGTTATACTGGTAAGAGTTGAAACTTGGAAGAGTCCCTCTCTTTTCAGCCAATCAACCGTGTGAGCATTAGTACCACCCGCCAATTGAAGAAAACCTACCATGTGAAAAGAATGTTACAGTTTCAAAAACCAAAATCCGACAGAATTAAATATTATTGATAATGCCACTCTGTATGCAAACCAAGGGGTCGATCCTTATCAGAAGCCAAGCGAACAGCGAAAGAAATCGCTTCCCTTGTGGCACCTCGCCCAATATCTCCACTCATGGGCCGACCGTCCAACTTTGGTAAATGCAAAAATTACAATTTGTCAGTAAACTAAGAAGGTTAACAATAATTCTACAATGAAAATTGGAGTAGATATTGAAGGCTACATGTACCTGCCATAAATTGAAGCAGTGTAGATTGGGTTGCATAATCGAGTACAGCATGTTCATTGACGATATGGTTGAATCCCCAATATGAGGCAAGCTAATCTAAAAAGGCTGAGAATTCAGTATACGTCCCGACAATTGTTAATATGACATCTACTTGGTTAACAATTTGGGAAGTAAGGAATAATCTGCACTTACAGCTACAATCTTTACATATCCCATTGAATCTCCCAAACCAGTCCAAAGTTCTTTGAAGGGCTCAGTTTTCCTGTGACCAAACATGGCCAAGTGGAGAATTTAGGTGATTACCATCGACTAATTGTATTAAGGTAACTCATTTAAGTAAGGTCCTACTAGGAGCTTTACCGAAATCATCATCGAGTTTTATGAAGCATTTTGTAGTATTTAATAGCTTTTCAGGTCATCTAGAAGAGTTTATTACTTCCCATTCTCAAAGTTCTATATATGGAAATGCTCAAATCTCTATGAACAGCTCCATTCTATAGAGTACAGCTTCGACATCAGCCTACCTTCCACTTGTATGTATCTCTATAGCATCAACATCATCTCTTCTAAGAAGCTCAGCTGTAGCGGAAACATCTCTTATATATGTTATGGCTCCTAGATCAATTCAACCAGGTTTCGGCAAATACAGAGAAATTAGAATGACATAACATCAACCTAACGGAGTATGAAGAGGTAAAACGCATAAGATGCAAAATCCACCATCATTAAGGGGAAGACAAATTCGATATGATATAGAAGCCAACTTATAAATAATTGAAGTTAAGCGAATGAAATACCTACTTATTTTGTCGTATGGACAAACTGGTAGGCAGCGACCGCAGCCATAACAACGTTCAGTTATTACTCCACCCTGCGTCCTTGTTTAATACAAATGTCAGAAACGAAATAGTAAAGCAGAATGGAGATATATTTGGAAGCTGAATACTTGGCTTTTTGTGAAGGAAGTACCTTAAGTATACCAGCTGCACCTTCCAGTGATATTGCATTAGCAGGACAAACAATCTCACATGGTCTAGAACAATCTAAAGGGCAATCGTTTGGATCAAATTCTGTTAAGATGGCAACAAGATGGCTCAGAACCAAAAGGCAATGAGTCACAAACCAGGTTAAGATGACCACTAAAGGTGATTTGGTCTATAAGAGTGTTGAAAACAGTAAGATTGAAGTTATGACCTCTCTAACAGTGTAAGTTCTTAGATTTGTCGTGCTTAACAATATCACAGCAGGTTAAAGATCATGAACAAACCTCACCACTTCCACATTCATTATGCTACTTCCATGTGTTTGGCTTGTTTGGCGTCCCTACAACATGGTATTGGCTTTTTTAGATATGAATGGTCAAAAACTTGCTCAATTGTATCCTTGGATAAGTAGAATTGTTCCCTTCTCCTATAACTCCATATTAGGAAAAGCTATTTGTTAAAATGATAGTCTTGACAACTCCTAGGAGTTATAATGGTCAGCTCATTCTTGTTTTACACCAAACATTTCTCAATAGCTCCAATCTTTTGCATAATGATGATACAGGTACTGCGGTAGCATCATAAGAAAAACATATACTCGAGTTTTACATACAACAAAGTAAGAACCGTACGTTCTGTACCAGTTACAAGACATGAAAGTAAAAGGATAAAATTTCCTTTCTGTTACGTTAAAAATCTAAATTATAGCAAAGCCCACAAACCAGGGATTTTCCACCAAACAGCACTTAGGACATATATCATTTAGGCTCTGTTTGGAACTCAGGGAAAAGAAAGGAAAATTAAAGAATTTTCCCTCCTATTGTTTGGTTAGAAGAGAAAGAGAGAAGAAAATAAAGATTTCAAGTGTAGTGAATAGTAAATTTTCCCTCTTATTTCCCTCTCATTTTCCTTCCCTTTTATTTTCCTTTCCTTTCTTTTATTTTCCATTGTAATGTTATAAATCCATGGGAACATCAATAAATGATGTGAATTTACCTGCTTTGCGGAAGTGAAGATCATCATCGTCATTTACACTGATCATAACCCAGGGCCTCCGTAGGGGTACAATCTCTCTAGCTGCTTCAATCCCTTCATTCACTGCACTCACCACTGATGCATCGGCCGCACAATCAATGCAATCAACTGCAACAAAACAACACAAATCAACTGAATTTTGAGATACCCAAAACACCTGATTCAAAAGACTGCAAATTTCTACACAGTTTCACCTCCAGCCAGAGTGTAAACCAGTGAAAGATTCCGGATATCAACGGCATCCTAGAGAAAGAGAGAAGAGAGAGAATATGGGGTTAGGATTTTCAAACCATTCCTCCATGACAGTGGAAGCACACAAGAAAAATGAGGGGTTTTTTTCTGGGTAAGTGAGGGTTTTAGAAATTACCTCGAAGCTGGCACCACATATGAGCTTGACCCAGTTGCCTCTTTGGAGGGATACGGGTGGTGAGGTCGCGATGGAAGGAATCCCAACTGTTTTCACGAGGTCTTTCACTTTCTGAAGGCATTTGTTGTTTCTGCTGCTGATTTTGAGTGGAGCTAGAAGATAAACAGAGCAATAATATACATGCGTTGGTACTTATGCAGAAAGAAAGAGGTACACGAAGAAGAAGCTACCTTGGAGTTGCTGCTGTGGGGTAATTGAAGCAGAGCAAGAGAAGCTCAGAGCCATCCCAACGGCAATTGGAATTGGGAATAGGAAGTGATGTTATTCGGGACAAAAGGCAAGAGCAACTACACCCGTTGGTGGTTGCTGATGTTTGATCCGAACTAATGTGCGGACGATAAGTTTCTTTTTCTATTGCTCCCGATGTAATATTATTACAGTTACGACAAGAACTTGTAGAAGTTAAGTATCCCGACTTATCGCTAACAATAATTATAGGAACACATCCAAACACACATCCACACTCACATGAGTGGTGGGCCCCATACACATATTAGTAGTGTGTAGTGTGTGTGGGACCCACCACTCATGTGAGTGGTGGGTGTGTGTTTGGGTGTGTGTGTGGGTGTGTCCCTAGCATCACTCTATTGTTAATTCGTAATAGAGTGAAAGTTCTGTCCGGATGATCCGGACAAGGTATGCTGTCCGGACAGTCCCGTGTGGGTCCCTTTCGTGCATTTTTTTTTGGAAAATCCGAACCGTGCATCTTGTAGGGCCCGTAAAATAATGTATCTACACCAAAAATCAGCTTGTTCGGACATTGATAGGTATGTCAAAAGTTGAGTTTTTACACGAAAAAATGGACGATCGTGAACAGTTTAACTTTAAAAACGGTTGACAGATCACGGTCGTCCATTTTTTCGTGTAAAAACTCAACTTTTGACATACCTATCGATGTCCGGACAAGCTAATTTTTTGAGTAGACACATTATTTTGCGGGCCCTACAAGATGCACGGTTCGAATTTTCCAAAAAAATGCGCGAAAGGGGCCCACACGGGACTGTCCGGACAGCCCCCTTGTCTGGATCATCCGGAAAGAACATTTTCTCTTCGTAATAATAGTAGTATCCTTTGCACCAAAAAAAAAAAAAAAACTACACCCGTTGGTGCCACAATAATATTTTGGAACACATTTTTTTTTTCAAATTTGCTACAGTGTCGGAAGTTAAAAAAAAGAAAAAATGAAGAAGCAATGTTTTTGTGGTTCGATGCTATCTTGACACAATCTCAAATTCACACCATTAAATTAAACTTACTATATTCTTTCGATGTAAATTGAATGGTTTCAATAATGTGGCAAGTTTGAGAGTAGTCAAATTTTGGCATCATGAAGGCAATGCCACAATTTGGCATTAAGTTTGGCACAAGAATGGAGATGGTTTTTGCCACTCTTGATACCGAAGCTTGCTTTGCCAGGGGATTTGGCGCACGACTGGACTTACTCGTGTGTACTTTATTTTACATTTTTCCTTAAAAAATGCTTAAAGGAGAAAAGCCAGCATTTTTCTTGAAAATTTAGTTGTTTGGTCATTTTACTGTGCGCGCTTGAAGTACTGAATTTTTTAAAATTAATCCCCCCATTCATTGTGATCGGCCATTATGTTTGGTTCCTGCAAAAGAATTATTTTTGTGCATTTCACTATCCTATAGACTATAGTCCTTCAGAGAGAGGAGAAAGGCCCAGTTAAATCTATGCTAGCTCTTAGTACTTATCCATCATTCACTCTTTTTTTCACTGTCTTTTGTTTTGTTTGACTTTATAGAGCTGAGACATACAAAATGTAAAATAAATTTCTCTTCTGGATAATATTAGAGTGATCACTTTTGTATACACTTTGTATGCGTCAATCACCTGTGTTATGTGGGACTCTCATCAAATGATGTAATTGGTACCACATAAAACGCCATATCCAATGATACCATTGGAGTTACACATGCTCACCTATCCCACAGTATCTAGCTTCTCCTTGCATCTATTGATGCTTTAAGATTTACATAATTGTTAACCAGTAGTACTAGTCTCATCTGTGACTTGGCTTTTGACAATAATATAATGTTTGCCATGTTCTTTTATATAACTGTATTAGTCCTTTTGGTATACTCAGTGAGAGAATCAAATTGATTGTCCAAGTTGAAAGTTAAATGTCAATTTCCTCACCTCTCCGGGAGGCTAACAAGGATTAGACAAGGCCAGGCCAGTAAGGCAGCCGTTTTGACCCCCACTAAATTATGGAGTAATATACTTGTAAAGCGAACTAAGTTTAGTATGCTTAAGTACGTACTATATGTACATGTTTAAAAAATGAACTCGCATTGACAAATTCTGTGGATCCTTCATAAAAAGTCCAGTATTAATTTATACACGAACGATGCAAAAACATCACTTGAACGTCCAAACTTAATAACTAAGTTTGCTTCAGGAAAAGCATGAACAACGAATGGTTAAAAAAATAAACTGATGCTGCACTTGAATTTCAAAAGACTACTATGGGTGATATTGCGGCCTGTTGGACACCCATGGACCTCAATTAATTAAGTTTTCGTATTAGAGGTAATTAACAGAACTTGGCAAACTTGAATCTCAGTGGATACTTGAAGCTATTCGAGTAAGTGAATCTGATAATCTGGTCGTCTTTCAAAGGCTTTCCGTCATTCACCAAGCAATCGTCATACAACAGCCTCTTGAAGATTTCTGGGTTCACTGCCGAGGCAGAAGCAAAATTTCCACAGTAGAGATGGATATTGGAAGGAGCACAACTAGAATTTGAAGCACATATGTTGGCTATCTCCACTTCGTACTCGGGTATCCCCTTCGATGACTCCTCACCCTGTGAGATGGTTATATCTCTGCTTGTGCATTCCTCTTGCAAAACCGAAACAAATACAACAAGAAAGGAAAGAAAAGCAAAATCAGATACGCATGTGTTTAGAACCTGGTCTCGATCTGTTTGATATCTTGGCGGTTTTTTTTTGTTTTCCATTTATAAAAGATATAAGAAACAAGTTTTCGGGTCCCCATCCGGCGGCTAGGGACTTCCAACTACACAATGGTCATGTACCATGCATCAATTAAATGATGGGGAGTCCTACGTTCAACATGATAGACTGGTATTGACACCCTTATCCGTACTTTACCTCACTAAAGCTTACACTGGATGTGACTAAACACACACCCAAAAAAAAAAACGATGGCCTAGGGGACCAAGAGATTGCCCTGGGCTTAGTCCAGTCAAGTCCATGGGCGACGACAAGCCCTTGGAGCTCTGATACACTCATATACACATCCAAAAACTTGTTTCTCCAGATCATGTAGAGTGATTTCATAGGCCCGTGTTTGGCAACTCGATAAACGCATGTTGGGCGTGGACATATTTGAAGCGGTATACTGTACCTAGTGGATACTATGGCCTGTAAGGCAGCAGCATTTCAAAGTACCCAAAATCAAGAGAAGAAAGAAAAAGAGACGTCTGTTTTCGAAGAACCTGAGAATACCGGTCCTAGATTGCAGAGCATAACGGTGACAATAACCAAGGACAAGAAGACCACGCGAACAGCCATTCTTGAGACCTAATTGAGTTTAGCAAATTGCAGAGATGGTTTTAAGCTTTTTGAGAAGGTGGCTGCATGTGTCAATTTATAGGAGCTTAATTAGCTATAAATCCTGTTTCCTGTTCCATACATTTTTCAAGATTTCTTTCCAATAAACTCCTGTGACTTAAGTAGAAAACATAAAATTGATCGATTTTATATATTGCGGAATCTGATGTTTTTCAACTTCGAGGTGCATATATACCATGTAGGATCTCCGCAAGATGTTTGGCAAAAATTTATTCCGTTCCTTTTAATAGTACGATTAAGAAATGATGCAGGCTGATATTTTAATTATTCTAGAAATATAAGAATTTTAGTTTATTATTTTAAAATCAATATTTTATTAGGAATCTTTCTGTTTTAGTGTAAATTTTCAACTATTAGGTTTTCATAGAATCTGCCTAAATCTTTTCAAAAAAATATTTAGGCGGATTCTATTTCCCTTTTATTATTTTCTTGTCCTCCAAGACTTAGATTTAAATTTTCATTATTTTATTTCCTTGTTACTATTTTTAGGGTAGAATGCTATCTCTCATTATAAATAAGGATGTAAGCCTCAGGGCAAAGGGGGTTGTTTCTTTTTTTCCAACACGCCTCTCTGCATCAAGAACATTGCCACTGAGTTTTGGAAAAAAGAAAAAGAAAATTGTCCCTAGAAAAAATATGATTTTTTGATCAATCGTTGTTTATAATAATTGAGAACGGTAATTTCTTTAATACTCCTACTTTATAAATTGAATGGTCGCTCTCGTCGTGTAAGTAGACGTCGGGCAATAAAAAATTAGACTAAGCCAATATCAATTTGAGAAGTTTAAAGACTCATAGTATATGTTTAATTGATAGATTAAGGATGAATTTTTTTTTATCAAACAGTCAAGCAATTCTCATTGCAAGGACCCGAAGGTAAAAGATTTCATTACAATAGACATGAATGAACCAAAACTTCTAAATCTAAGACATGAGCTACTGTAAAAAAAACACACCAGGCAAACAGGCTCAAGGACACACTGCCGAAACAGACCAATACTAGGTGTCAGCATAAGAGTCTCGTCCACGACTAAGTAGTAGGAGATCCTAAAAAAACCCTAGCTCAAACCATTGACAAGTAGCGCAGACGAAATCATCAACCGAAAGCAGAAACCCAAATTGGCACACCATGACTAAGTAGTGGAGGATCCTAATGGAAGCCCAGCTCAAACCATTGACAGGTAACACATATGAAATCATCAACCGGTTGCAGAAACCCAAACTGGCACACCGGCCGGCTCTTGAGAGGAAAATTGAATAGTTGAATAGTTGGAGGATTAGAAGTGGAAATTTAGCCTTTTAGGAGGAGGAGTAGCTAAAAAGTCATTGGTAGACCTCATCCGTTCCCACGCCCAACACCTTCCACGTAATCCCCACAGTTTTATCCGTTACAGTCACAGAGAGAGAGAGAGAGAGAGAGAGAGAGAGATGAACCTCTTCTCTTCTTCTTCTTCTACTTCCTCAGCTTCCAATTTCTCAGTCTTCCCTCACTCCTCTCAAAACCCTAACCCTTCAAAATTCCACCACTTCAAATCCGCCATTAAAATCCCCCACTTGCCCCCTCCCTTATCCTCTCACCAATCCTCCCCACCACCAATTCCCCAGCAAAAGCCCCAATCTTTGAATAGCACCGATACAAATGGAAGCAATGAACAGATCGAAACTACCACAACGCCATCGGACGAGTTACTCGTGGTTCGACGGCCGGTTATGGAGATTATTTCGTTGGAGGATGAAGTCGGTGACGTTACCGAGAATGATGAGAGAGCAAGTGAAGAAGAAGATGATGATGATGATGAGTTGCCTTCTTCGACATCGCCTATAGATGAGCGGCTTTCGAAGTTTGCGAAAAAGATGCCGATTTTTGAGCCGGATACGAGGGTTGAGTTGAGCTCAGGGGAGGAGAAGCCTCTTTTGGTGAATTTGGACTTGGCTCTGTATCGAGTTAAGATTCTGACAAGGAAGTTTCAGTACGATGAAGCACAGAACATTCTTCAGAAGGTCAATTTCAACTTTTTCTAGTAGTAGTATTTATTTGGTGGTCTCAACTTGAGTGAAGTTCATGTGTTGGATTTTAATCAGAAGCTGTCTTATTTCAAATTGGATGACCACATTCGGATTAGGTGGGGCTCAATACGAGCCTTCCACTTTAAACAAAATTATAGGGGAAATTAGTTTATCTTCAAATTATAGTATCATGTATGGATCCAGTAATCCTAAATAATTTTTAGGTAATGATGCATAACTATACTTCTTGCACGAAAATTCCAGTACTCATTGGGACTCATTTTGAACCTTAGTCTTGTAATTGTGAAAAAAAGCAAAACAATTACAAATAGAAGTTTTGCGGGAAAGTCATGCAGAATGATGCGGTGTTATAATTTTAGTAAACAAAATAAAGGTGAAGAATAGAGTAGTTTCTCTACAGCAATACCGTTATCACATCATTCTGGTGATTTTATACAGATGGTAATAACATGTATGAATCTAGTAATCCTTAACTATTTGGGGGGTGAATCGGGTGATACACATTTATAAATTTCCGGTACTCATACAAGTGTATATACACATATACCTGTTCCTTAGTGTTGAAATTTGGAAAAAGAAAATGACTTACAAATACAAGTGTTATGGGAAAAGTCATTCAGAATGATGTGCTGGCATATTTGTAGATTTTGGGTTATTAGGGTGTTATCTTTGTTAAGATGGGAGGGCTACCGAAAGCCATGTCATTCTCAATGGATTATTACAAAAGTCTGTTTGTATAGCATTACCATTTGGAAAATATGGCTCCCATGTCATTACAAATTTTATCCCTATATGGAAGTTCTATTTGTGTATCTATTACTAATTTTTCGTCGGAATGAGATAGACCAGGATTCCAAATCCAAGGTGTGGATTTTAGGGTGTCAAGAACATAATGGTCAACAAAAAAAAAAAAAATTTATCGGCGAAAGTCAGTATTCCTGACCTCCTTTCTCCTAGCACCTAAGTGCACTCTTGGTGCCGTTGGGCCAAAGACGTCTCAGCTAATGATCAACATTGTTGTTTCCGTTTGATTTTGTGGTTTGTGCAGTGTATTCTTTATTGGCCAGAAGATGGTAGGCCGTATGTGGCCTTGGGGAAGATATTAAGTAGGCAATCAAAGCCAACTGAAGCCAGAGCTGTATATGAGAAAGGTTGCCAAGCTACGCAAGGCGAAAACCCCTATATATGGCAGGTGGGTTGAATTTATATACTTGTTTGTATTCTGGGCTATGTTCTTCTCCTTCCATAGAGTACTTTAAACGAATGTGCTCTTTGAATGCTTCATCTCTAGGACTGATGGGTTTTATTCATTGAGGAACTCCTCTCTTTCATGTTCTTAGACAATTTTCAACATGTTCCCCTCGGTAGATCACATCGTAGATTTTTTCTCTTGTTCAGACTGATGGATAAAAGTTCAAGCCACCGTTAATGCATTTTTGCAGTGAAAAAGCAAAGAGGTATGACCTAACAATTAAATACGATTGTAAACTGCTGTACATACTGTAAGATCAAAGCTAAATTACCCTTTAGTCATAAGCTCCTTGATCTTTTTAACAACATGGAACTGTGGTAATCACGTGTGAGTCACCCTGCAAAGTTAATTTCTAAAACCTCAGTTGTTAAGGTCAAGCCTTTATGTTGGATTTTTATATTAATCAAGATTCAAGACTATGATTTTAAGTCATTGGTTAACCAGTGTCTAACATCCAACTTGGTATAGATACGGAGATTGTTTCTCCTTCTTGTTATTTTCCATGTCAAGCAGGCGTCTAATACTTTTTTTGTGCTCCCGCATGTGGGGAACTTGTAACAATATGTCAAGCATTTGCTGTAGTAAGATATCTTTCCTGAGCGCAGTCATTTGCACCTGTTTGGATGGGATAAGAGAAGCAACTTTAATGCAAAGAGTACCTTCTTTTCTTTTATCTTTTTTGCATTATAAGTTTATACGTGACTCATCCCCTTGGAACAGTGCTGGGCTGTTCTTGAAAATAACGTTGGAAATATAAGGAGAGCTAGAGAATTGTTTGATGCTGCCACAGTTGCTGATAAGAAACATATCGCAGCTTGGCATGGATGGGCAGTCTTGGAGCTAAAAGAGGGAAATATAAAGAAGGCAAG
Source organism: Rhododendron ferrugineum (assembly GCA_025642025.1). Classification (NCBI taxonomy): domain Eukaryota; kingdom Viridiplantae; phylum Streptophyta; class Magnoliopsida; order Ericales; family Ericaceae; genus Rhododendron; species Rhododendron ferrugineum. The sequence goes on from JAOTQK010000005.1 coordinate 24,831,648, forward strand.
AAATCTCCTCGGTAAAGGCATCAAATACTGTGGTGGAAACGAGTATGTATATCAAACACTTGCATTGCTTGAGGTAAGAGCAAGTCGTTATGAGCAGGCAAGGTATTTATTCAGGCAGGCCACTAAATGTAACCCAAACAGCTGCGCCAGCTGGCTTGTAAGTGGTTTTCTACCTTAGTTCTTTAGAGGATGATTTTTTGTTTTGTGTGTCAGCATTTAATGAAGTCCTTTACTCGTATCCCTCAATTTTCCTTGGTACAGGCATGGGCACAACTAGAAATGCAGCAGGAAAACAACCGTGCTGCTAGACAACTTTTTGAGGTGGTTATATTTTTCTTGCTCCATCAATTTCACTTGTTACTTCTTGTGAAGCTCTATACTGAGCTCTTCTTTGGTAACCGTTCGGGTAGATGTGGATGTCAAATGAAATTGACGTTATTATTCAGTGAGAGGAGCTGAACTCTAGGTTTCAGAGTTTATGCATTGACTTCAACATTGAATTTGGGAGCTTTTCCGTTATGGATTTGAAAGGACTAGTTGCTAGAGTGATTTGAAATCCTTAAAGAGCTGTAGCTATGCAAGGATACTTACAAACTTAATCTATTGTACCTCTTATCAGTTTCTACACTGGTTTCACGATTCAACTATAGCAAAATCTTTTTCAATTTTTGTTGGAATTGAACATCTATCCAAACGGTGCCTTACTTGTTAGTTTATGTTTGTGTTCAGAACTTCTCACCATTCTCAGTATGCTATTGCAATACCTCTCTCTCTCCAAAATGCAGAAAGCAGTCCAGGCCAGCCCAAAGAATAGGTTTGCGTGGCATGTATGGGGAGCTTTTGAAGCTAATCGGGGGAATATTGAGTTCGGAAGGAAACTTCTGAAGATAGGTCATGCAGTGAATCCAAGGGATCCAGTTCTTCTCCAGTCTCTTGCATTACTGGAATACAAATACTCAACAACAAATCTTGCGCGAGCTTTGTTCAGGAGAGCATCACAAGTGGACCCAAGGCACCAACCAGTGTGGATTGTAAGTGGTTGTACTTAATCAGACAGTGCTAATACTAATTTTATTTTGTCACAGTTCACTGAGTTCTGGTCTTATTCTCTTTATTTGAGTTTGCAACACGGAACGGTTTGTCCATGATCATCTTCGACCCCTTTTGGATACTAAATTATTCGAAAAAAGGAAAGGAGGACAATGCTGCTTAGTAACCAAAATCCCTGTTTTAGGTGCTATGACTCTATGTCTTTCTGACTAGGCATTATATATGTCATTAGGACTAGGCCCCAAGGCCCAAGCTCCATTTTTTTTTTTTTGGTAACCGACCCAAACTCCATTTTGCTTTGTTGAATTCCTGATTTCCAAATTTGTTCGCTTTGTTTTGCGGCGTACTTGGATTAGAACTAGATTCTGTGCTTGCGTTTCACTTTTCTTTATGGAACTTGTGCACACATGATGTATATTATTGTACTGATGTACTCCTATTAAAATAAAGATTAATATCTTTCTTCTTCTTCTTTTTTTTTTGTTGCTTTTTTTTTTTTAATCTTTCGACTTTCAATGTACTTTCTGTATAGGATTTCAGGCTTTGGGTTGATAGTTTTTTCTTGGGATGATTTAGGCTTGGGGGTGGATGGAGTGGAAAGAAGGGAATATAGAGACAGCAAGGGAACTATACGAAAGGGCATTGACAATTAATTCAACCACTGAAAGCGCTGCTCGTTGTCTTCAGGTAGAAGAGACCATATGAAAAAGTGAGAGTGGGTCGGTTTATCCTTTTGCCCAGTAACTGTGCCATCCTTGAGTTCAGATGCTATCATCATATTTTGCAGGCTTGGGGAGTTTTAGAGCAGAGAGCTGGCAACTTATCAGCTGCTCGGAGACTATTTAGGGCTTCTCTAAACATAAATTCCCAAAGCTATGTTACGTGGATGACGTGGGCGTCTTTGGAGGAGGATCAAGGAAATTCTATCCGTGCTGAGGAGATTCGTAATCTCTATTTCCAGCAGGTAATTTCTGCTCAATCTATTGCATTCAATGTGCTCATAAAGTCATAATAGAACTCTCCAATATGAGATCAAGTGAATGAAATGCCCCAATGATTACAAATGAGTGCTTCAGTTTAGTCATTTACTATAACCTACGGAAATGAGAACGGGAACAGAAACCAAAGCAATCACACAAGAATACCAAAGGATGTACATGGTTGGCTTAAAGCCTACATCCACAGGCGAATATTAGTTGAGGAATTTCCCTATGGAAAAAAGTCATTACAATGAGCCAACAATATAGGCCTGTTTCCACGGATAGCTTATGAATTTCGCCAGGGAAAGTCATTACAACAGGCCAACTTTATATGTAACTCTCAATCTCATAGAAAAGAACCTTAAGGCCCCAATCAAACCTCACGTGTGTGAAGAGCCTACACATCAAATCGGGTAAAACATACCAGTTTATAGATTGGTTCAGACCTTGAATGGGCGTAAAACGGGTAATTATTATAATTAGGATTGCATTTGAGACAACCCACAATGGTATACAATATTAGTCTCAGTCAACATTTGTAAGATCATTGCTTTACATGATTATTGGGAAAGGCGATTTGTCCAGCAAATTTGGAGACTAAGACCTGATTGTTGTGTGCCACAGCGTACAGAAGTCGCAGATGATGCTTCATGGGTTACAGGGTTCCTAGACATCATTGACCCAGCAATTGGTAGCATAAAACGACTCTTAAACTTGGATGAGAACTCGTTTTACCTATCAGGTACTAATGAGAAGGGAGACGAACAAAGTAGTCCGTCCGATGATGTGGAAAGTGAAACCGGATTTGATTTAGATGGTTTCATTCGTGTGAAGCTATCGTTGGACCCGTCGAAACTGGATGTTCAGTTGGAAACATCTACAGAGCAAGTCGAACTGAAAACTAAATCTTGGAGAAGGGCATGGAGATCAGAAGACAAAACTGCCGAAACATTGCCAAAGTTGGGAGTTTGAGCACTGTAAACTGAGGTAATTAGTCCAGAACAGTTTATTTTGATTCTGTTTGTCAGCTTTATTTACCTGATCTAAAGATAAGTGGTCGACAACAAGGTATGTTTTGTACTGAGGATATGGCTGGATTCATACAACAAGAAATGTTAGTATCAACTCAAAACAGTATGACAGCTATGACGCCAAATCAATGATGACTTCAAATTCCCAAAAATGTGTATTGTAGTTCTATAAGTGTATATGCGAATAATAGGTGTCTGTCGTCTTTCGATTTGAATGCCTCACTCATAGAGCACTTTTTGTTATTGAAGAACAGTTAAACACAGCTCTTGAATTAGACATTCGGTTTTCTGCCACGAACGAGCTGCAGCAACTGTGTTGCCTACATTGGTTTGTGAAGGACAGAGAGCCACAGAGCTAAAAATTAAACTATAATTCCACTTTGTTATTTTCCGTATTTTTTAGTGTTTGGTGAGACTGAGTTGGCTTAAGTTGTGAGCTAGATTTAGAGAATATATTAGACTATCGCGTTGTCAAAAGTATCCTTCCAATGATGCAAGACAATCAAGACACCCAATCAATGAGTATTTGAAAAGCGAATCATGATAGTTATTCGATAATTAAATGAGATTAAAATAGTTTGGAAAATGATATGAATCACTATGTTGGGTACCTATTTTTGAACTTTTATTTTCGCTAGTTATTTTTGAATTAGAACTAGTTTAAAAAGAAGGGGACCAAAAAGTAAGAATAGGTGGTAGGTCCCTCAAATGACTGTTTGGGAATTGTTCTTTCTAGTGGACCGTTTCTCTCTCTCTCTCTCTCTCTCTCTCTCTCTCTCTCTATTTTTTTAACAGTAATGATACTCACACAGCAGAAATGTACAGATTCTGTGCACAGGTTTTTGTGTGGAGCCCATTATGGGTCCTACACAAATGATCCGAGTTGTTTATTAAATGTAAAATATTTTTTGAAGGGCCGACTCAAAAAAATCAGCTCAATCCGATATTTATAATTACTCGATCCAATGATATGAGTTATTATCCTAGAATCCGAATGAAAAATCAAATTATTGGATCGAGTATCTATAGGTATCGGATTGAGTTGATTTTTTACAAGAACCATTGAAAAATGTTTTTCATTTAATGAATGATTTGGATCATTTGTGTGAGACTTATAATGGGCCCCACACCGAATCTGTGCATAATTGTTGTGTGAGTAGCAGCCGTTGATTTTTTAAAGCGTCAAATACATTTGAGAACACACGTTGGAATTGAGGGCTTGCTTGGATGGGGTATTGTGACGGGGGATTGTGATATCTCATTTTTAGTCCGTTGGCCCATCATTCGTTTGGGAAGTAAAATGGATGGGGTATTAGCTAAGTCTCGGATTATATTGTACCCCCTAATATTCCCGGGGATTATTTATGAGAAGGTTCTGGGGTGTTATTACATAATACCTCTGGATAATACCCATTCTTTCTCCCATTTCAATTACAAAACAACTTTATCCCCTCATTTCATCTCTCATCCAAACTAAATAGTATTATTTAATCCCTCAATCACATCAATGTGGGTCCATCATTCTTACACAATACCTTCTACTATCTTATCCTCATTCTTAACTAATATCCCCAATCATTATCTCACATCCAAACGGGCCCTGAAGGGATGAATATGAAATTGAATGAATTTTTTTGGAAAAATGACGGCTTGACGTGATTTGATAATTAATACCTGCCAAGAACATTGCCTACGAGTATAAAATTATGTGCACCACTCCACTCACAATCTAGTATTTGGGATGTAATCTAAATCCAGCAATAAATTACTAAAATAATTTTCTAAAAACACCATCTGCAGAGCATCACGGAATACTGTATTCAAAGTCAGCATAGCATATAAACGACGGACGGTCCCATGCCAATCCCCTCCCTCCTGCTCCACTAATGGACAACAAACTAACGGTTCACGTGAAACATCACATGCTCATGTACTTTTTTTTTTACTTTTTCTCTCACCGCACTATAAGCGGTTCTAATTTTCCTTCTCTTTCTGAGTCCGATTCCCGGGAGATTCGCCGATCGACACACACTGACACAGAGAGAGAGAGAGAGAGAGAGGAATTCGTAGAAGACAGAGATGGAAGGGGATCGGAGGGTGGGTGTCGCTATTGATTTCTCCCCATGCAGCAGGGAAGCACTCAAGTGGGCGGTGGATAACCTTGTCCGCGCCGGGGATCACCTTATCCTCATCACCATTCTCCCCGAAGGCAATTATGAGGCGGGCGAGATGCAGCTCTGGCAAACCACCGGCTCCCGTAACCCTCTCTCTCTCTCTCTCTCTCTCTCTCTCTCTCTCTCTCTCTCTCTCTCTCTCTATATATATATATATATATATATATATACACACACACACACACACACTGACACACCTATGTAGATATGTTTGTTTGTGGGGATGTGTATGTATGAATTTGAATGCAATTGATTTTTATTATCTCTTGAATTCTGAGCTGGGACTAATTTAAAACACGTAAAATCTGTTCTTGGGGTCTACTTATTGTTCGAGGGGTAATAAGAAGGGTAAAATGTAGTTTTGTGGATCCTTAATTCTTTGATGGTTGTTCTTGAAATCTAGATCTTGGTGATGGCCATGGAGATCTTAAAAAAAAAAAAATACTTTCTTTAACAAATTCAGAAACGGGAAATTTGCTGTGGCTGATTTTTACCTTTGGAGGGAGTAATCATTAGGTGTTTATGGAGACTAGATCCCCCAGCAGTTATCAAACTCATGAAAGGAAATTGCTTTAAGGCAGAAGAACAGTTGCTTTCTTGGAATTTGGAAACATGCCTCAGATGGTGTGCATCACTCGAACACAACTCCGGACACAATTGCGTCCGGAACCGTTTGATGCACATGAATTCACATGCATCGAACGGCTCTGGATGCAGTTGTGTCCGGAGTTGTGGTTGTCTGGTTGAGAGTTGTGTATGTAGAGTCGTAGACTTAGGGTCAGATATTATGCTTCATGATAGAGATCCAAACTTTATCCATTATTATCAAAGCTTGGTTTATATCTTGGTTGCTTTTCTTGTTTGGTCTGGGATACTTCTATTGATTGGGTGAACTTCCTCTGCTAGATTTTTACATGCCGTTCTTCTTTAATATAATTCTCAGCTACTAAGATAAGTGTAAATACTAAACACAGCTTCGGCTAATGATCATCTTGGGATGTCACAATTTAGAAAATAATGCGGGTGGATTATGTAACATGGCATGGCATCGTTCAAAAGCATGATATTGTCACTTTGTGGTTATGTTTCCTTTATTTTAGTAATCAAAAATCGAAAATGGGATGTTTTGAGTTCCAGAATGGCACTTAATTGATCTGTTTATGCGTGTGTTCTGGACTTAGTCCTGGACGTGATTGGAATAGAGTCTAGTTTGAGTTGAGTAGATGTGTTTCGTCATGTACTTAAAGGGTGTTGTATTTGGTGTATTTTGGGCAGCTCTAATCCCTTTGAGAGAGTTCTCTGAACCCGTCATTTTGAAGAAATATGGTGTGAAGCCGGATCCTGAAACATTGGATATTGCCAATACTGCTGCTGCGCAGAAAGAGGTGCAGTGTCTTTCCTCAAAAACCCTTTTGAGTTTTCAAAAATTGTGAGGTTCTCTAACAATGGAAACTAAGTTTGTGCGATTGTTGAACAGATTGTGGTGGTTTTGAAGATCTATTGGGGAGATGCTCGGGAGAAGTTATGCGAAGCAATTGATAATATTCCTCTGAGCTGCCTTGTTATAGGGAACAGAGGCCTTGGCAAGCTCAAGAGGTAATTTCTTTGGATTGCTTTTTTTTTTTTCAGAACTGCAATCTAAAATTCTCTAAGGATGAAACTTTTTGGTCGCACGCCCTGAATTTCCTTTTGTACACTTCTTCATGTGTCAGACTAACTCCAAATCCTTGCTATGGCAACTTAAACTTGGCTTTCTCTATGGACGAGCTCTTTGGTAAGAGCTTGCCAGAGAAGAGCACCCATTATAAAGTTACTTTGCATTTTTAACGACCTGTTTTATCCGGGAAAATTTCCCTTGGAACTGAGTCAGCTTTTGTGAAGTTTTAGAGCAAAACATAATTCCATCGGTGACGTGGGCCATGTTATCTATGGAAATTGATTGTTTCTTGGTTTTATTTGCCTATTTTAATTTCCAGGGCTATCATGGGCAGTGTTAGCAACTATGTGGTGAATAATGCTTCTTGTCCAGTGACGGTCGTGAAGCATTTGGATCGTGAGTGACTGCGATGCTCCATCTATCTGAACTGGATTTCTGTTTCTCGTTAGAACTCAGTCCACAATCCAGAATGAAGTTGTATTAATTTTTCATACTTTTAATAACATTTCTCGGAGTTCTTTACGTTTCAATTCATTTACATGTACAAGGAGTTACGAGTAAGTTGATTGCAGATGGTGTCGTGTGGGGTTGCTTTGCGATAATCTATAGTTTGTGGGAATAAAATTTGCTTTTGAACTACTCAGATTTCCAAGAAGCAATTAGAGCTTCCTAATGGTTTGCTATTCTGGGTGGCTAAATATGTTTGTTTTAGTTGCGCTGTATTATTCCTGCACCCCTCTCTGGGGATGGCTTATTGTGACAGAATTGAAAAGTTTATCATTATAGAAAGATATAATTGAAAAGTTTATCATCATAGAAAGATGTCATGAGAGTCTGGTTTTAAATAAAGACCGTTACATATTGTATCGGTCATTACGTATTATTCACTTGCGTATTGGCTGATACATATGGCTGTAACATCGATATGATGAAGTTTTCGATACCACGATTTTAAACACACATCCCATCATAACTTTCGAGATGTTTGTATTCGGATAAAAGATTTTCTATCAGATTTGTATGAAGTAGCTGTGTTCACTATAAAACTCACCTTCCACTCAACTACGGGAGGAGATATGAAGCAAATTGAATCCAAAATTGGAAACTAACACCATTGTTTCTTTCGCTTGGTAGACCTCAAGACAGAGGGACCAAAACCTCAACACAGAGGGACCGAAGAAAGAGGGGGTGAAAAAAGACCATAGTCGTTGACCCTACGAGAACTTACTATCCAGAGAGAACAAAGAGGGAAAAAAAAAATTAAAGGAAATCCAGATAGAGCTTGTATCCCCTTTGTGGTTGGAGTTCCTCTCACAAGTTCAGTGCACCATATCTAGCCTCCTATATATGGTAAAAACGTGTGTAGGTTGCAAGCTTAATTTACTGATCAAACAAAAATTTTAGGCAGTCCCAAGGTCAAGGCAAGTCAGACAACCAACGAAATTCCTTGAAACAAGGCCAAGACAGTTAACAAGGATTAGGTTATAAAAATTCTCCGGTGAACTGCGGGTTCAAGCATTGTCGTTTCCCCGTCTTACGACACGAAGTCGAATTGTCCCCATACCTGCTTTTTTTCCTGAAAAATGGCTACGTGTCCTCCTACTATTGGCAGGAACACAGCGACGTGATGTGCGCACAACACTAGTTCACTTACTCCATTTAACTCAATGGTCATCCTGTTTTCATGGGTAACTGGTTGTTTTGAGTTGTAACTACCCCTTTCCTTCCCCAACTAGTAATATCCTCATTTCCACCTTCCCATTTTCATTCTCTCCACTTTCTCCAATTCCAAAGAGAAACCGAGATGGATCCTCTCAATCATCATACTCTACTCATCTTCTCCATCTTCTCCCTCGTAACCTTCAACTCTGCAAATGCCATATGTGTTCCAATCAACGGAACGAAACCGACCACCTCTCCGTCTCCATCTCCGCATGCTTCTCCAATTTCACAACCAGTTGCTGCGCCAGAATCTGTTCCATTCCATCTACCCGCTTCAAACCAGAAACCAAAATTGCTATTTCCAATATTTCCAAGTTTGATGGAGGCAGTTCCACAATCATTACACACCGATCCATCACTCAAGAAAATATGCGCTGCCACTGACTTCCCTGAAGTTTGCATCTCATCAATCACCCCTTTGCTCAATGGAAAAACCGACCCCATCTCCGTTGTGGAACTTGCAATAAAAGCCGCTACTGAACACACACAAGTTGCTGTTGCTGCGGCTACAAAGATTGCTACCTCTCCAGGGATTGCTCCCGATATTGCTTCCACTATAAGTGATTGCAAGGATAGCTATGATGACGCTCTTGACAATTTCCAGAAGGCGCTTGACGCACTTTCTTCGCGTGATGTTGGCACCATGAACAGCATGCTTAGTGCTGCCATAACGGATTTCAGTGACAACGATGATTTTCTTGTCGGGAAGGCTTCTTCGCCAGTGTTGTTGGAATTCAATGCCAAGCTTTCTAAGATGACAAGCAATTGCCTTGCTATTGTTTCTTTGATCAAGTGATCATCTGTGATGTATTTATGTATTTCTATTATGGCACAGAACATTCATGTGGTTGTGGGTTTCACAGGCACTCGAGTGGGTGTGGGACTCAGACCCCTATGAGTGTTTTCTGACCTTGTTTAATATTTGGTTTGTTTCTATGAAGTGGAGCTGATTTTTAGGGTAATGGTCATTAATCATTATTGTTGTGTTACTGTTACCTTCTTTTATAATGAAGAGATCGATATTGGATCTTGTGAAAATGTGTATGGGAATAAATCGAGCAAAATTTCGAACAAAAATTTATTATGGATGTATTGCAACCTCGGCTATAATTTAACAGAAATGTTGAGCTAATGTGATCTTCAATTTCAATCTAGGATGCCAATTCTTTTATCCTCCTCATGGCCTCTGGAAACTGGTCTAAATAATTTTCTTTCAGCTGATATGTATTCTTTGTACTTCACCACCAAAATATGTTCATGGTGCCAACATCACAAAAGTGAATCCCTTAAAAAACGATTGAGCAGTCATTAAAAAAGTACTCTATGCATTACTTACCGGGACGAATCCCTGGGGTTGTCTTGAGAACACAACTTCCGAGTGATTTATGGGTTGTCTTGAGACCACAACTTCCAGTGAATTACATTGGTTGCAAAAAGAATACGTGAACCGTTGTTGCCCTCAATGGATTTTGCACACAAAAGTTCGCTAACCTGAAAGCTATAATGTATACACAATATTGAAGATGTTGCGAATATCCTCTCTCGTCCATAACACAACAAAATCCATGAGATATCAGCAGACTGGTTATCATTACAATGAGGCAATTCGCATATAATTCAAACTTCTTATAATCTCTTTCATCCCATACAAAACGAATATGAGCTTGTCCTGTCTTTATGTTATTGGTAATAAGCGTAATAACAACAGAGATGGTATAGATACAAATTCCTCTGTTTGGCAGAAAATATAACATTATATCTCAAATCCCGAGGCAGAACAAAACATGGATAAAACCACAACCACTAAGATTCGTCCATGAAAAAAGCGCCATGTCCACTAGCTTTCATAAACTTCTTGAACAGAAGAACGATGATGGCAACAGTAAGCCCAACAGCGGCCAACGTGAACAACCTATCGTCAGCCGGTTTCTGAACCCTAGGACGCAGCAACTGGTGCTCGCCTATGGGTGGTCCCACAGGAACCTGTCTAGGTACTGCAAGACCCTCAGCTCTCGGATTCACATTCAAAGGACCTTCATTTGGTTCTTCAACAATCCTGTCACCCACAGCTGGATTTGTGGATCCTTCCCCAGCATCTTGAGGGCTCTGGTTAGCGTCATCAGTAGAATGTTCCTCAGAAGGCTGAGAGGGATTAATCTCAGGAACTGGGGGTGCCTTACTTAGCATATATTCATGGATCTGTACAATGAGAAATGTGAGTGGTAGGAATCAAAAATAAATGAGCGGACATATACCAGAAGGAGAATCCAGGCCCATAGCAAACCTCATCGATGACTTTTTGCCGTTCAGGAGTACCATATCTTGGAGCAGCTTCCCGAGATTTAATTGCCAGAGTGCGCCTTTCTTCTTTCTTGTAGTCTAAGGAGCCCAAAGCACCATTAGGGTTGGTGGGCATGAACGCGATTAAAGCTACTAAAGCAGTCCTAACTGCAAGCAGCAAAATGCATACTCAATCAATAAAATCCAGTAAAATCTAATAACGTGTCGATAAGGATGTGATATAAGTTGGTTTTCCAATGATATCATGGGAATACTCAAAGAGGTCTCCAATTTACCAATATCCAGCATATTCTAGAAATTCCCTAATGTTATTTACAGCTACGTCTATAATATAGTAACTATTAATCATGAGAGGATGAATAAAGAATAATACGGGCTCATAGCATTCAAAGGTTTGCAAACATATCGAAAGCAAACCAAGACTAGTGCCCCAATCACTAGGCATCAACCACATGAATCCTTTTTCACCAATCCATCCACTGCGATATATGGTATAAATAGGGAGTTGTCTAACTATCTTACGTCCACTTAAATCTCATAAACTTACTTGTTTTACCAACACATCCCAAGCCAGTTCATATTTTTGTTCACAATGGTTCGAACGAGGTCGTTTCCATGCTAATTAGCCACACTGAAATTAATTATTATCCTAGCAGTGAAATTGCTCAATTCCTTAGTGTAAGTAAGGTGCAGAATCTGATCTCAGAAACCGCAATATGTAAAGATAGCTTGAGGAGTGATAATCATTGTACTCAAATTATCCGTGAAATAAGATTTTACCACTCCATGACGGCTGCCAGTGCTCAGGATGATGGTTGGATATGCTTAGACATATCTTCGTTTGTGTTTCAAAGCGACCATTTGGCTGAAACAAGGGCAACAAAAATTGGTTATCTATCATAACCCTGAAGAATAAATTCGTTTATTGATTGTTAAAAGTATAAGACAATCCCTCTGGGTAAAAGCAATTGACAACATAGACTAACGTATGACAGATGTCAGATAGGGAAACTTGGTCACGAGTTTCTTAAAAACAGCGACACATTACCGTCAACAACATAAATGATGGAGGCTTGAACGGATATTCTGCAGGCAGTTGGATTCTTCCATGATAGATACCTCCCTCAAACTCAGTATCACAGGGCCCCCTAATTGCGAATTGCAATTCAAATATATTCTCCTGCAACAAACATAAAGGCCTGTGAGAATACAAAATTTTCCAAGCGGAACATATAAGTAAATAATTCAAAAGGAAAAGAACATCAAGCATATGATCATGACCTACAACTCTGCAAGTATGGAATGAAATCTCGAATTTGATTTATTAGTAACGGATTCATGTGCAAACACAAACAACGAAAATCACCAAAGAGCAAGAAGTTTAAATCCCATGCAACTAACAGATTGACTAAACCAATTGAAGGCCCCAATCAACATCCACTGAAGAAAAGTCAGCTTAATAAACCTGCACTCGTGATTTGACACCTACTTCTCCCCAATCAACCACTATTGAAACAAGTCAGCTCACATTAAACTGCACCATGAAATAAATTTGTACAAATCCTAGGGGACGAAATGATTACCTATATCATGCAAAATAAAAAAAAGTAAAATAACAACTTGCCAAAGCCAGTAGCTACTAAGAGACAAGAAATCAAATTCAAGTTTTTAAGCTTATTGTTAGCTTAAGGGATTTGTGCTTTGTCATGAACACTTATATTCATTATAGTTGATTACGAAAAACAAGGTGCCCTCTGTATCAAATTCCTGGATCCACGCCAAAACACAGTTGAAGGCGGTCCATTTTCTTATTACATATTTTTCACCTAATTAAACGAGGGTCACTAAATTTTAATAACGAAATCTAACCATTAGGACACTGGAGTCAGTGGTAAGACACCAATCTCCTTTAAAGCCATAATCCATCATAATCTGAGCCACAGATTGCAATTCCAAAGATTGAAAAGGAGCAAAAACAATCAGAATTACACAAATTCGCATGACCTGAAAATGGAAAAAAAAAACGAAACAAATAAAATCTATATCTAATCTAATCTAATCTAATCTAATCCAATCCCAGTGCCAGAACTTAACGACCAGGCAAACCTCTAGTGCCCGTAAGGTTTTGGACGGTTGCTCTTCATGAGAAAACTATGTCGAGTAATTGCCAAAATAACAAGCACGCACGATCACAAGAGAAATAATTGCCTCAAATCTCATGAAACAAACAACAATCGCGAAATTGAAAGAGGATAGCGATGGATCTTCCCAATTAAAAACCCTAGCTCAATTAGAATTGAGAAATTCAAAAAGAAGGTATAGAAATAGAGGAGTAGTAGGGATTATAGACAAAATTGAGGGACCGACCTCGAGAGGGAGGCTCATGAAATCATCGGAAGGGTTTGATTGCATCTCTTTCACCTCCTGTAGAATCCTCTTCACCCCCGGATTCTTCATGTTGTACTTGTCCTCCGCCATTCTTAGGTTAGAATTAGAGATAGATACAACAACCTTCGATCGATTCTGTATGTATAGAGATAGAGACACAACCCTCGATCGATTTTGTAGAGAGAGAAAAAAAAAATGCGATTAGGAGAGAGAGAGAGAGAGGCTGAGATTTTTCCGAGTTAGGACTCGACTTTGCCATGAGTGGATGGATGACACGTCATTGAGACGCAAAATTGTCCACGCGTCCGTGGATTATTTGGTTAGGTGACATTTCAGGTGAGGGGAATGTTCGGGGCCGAGGAGAAGTTGTCGGAGGCCCAACGGCCGACAGAGGCTGGCCCTTTTGTTACTGGGCTAAGCTCTTACTAGTAGTAGTTAGTTGTTGGGCCAATGTTGACAGTGAATTGGGAAAATGACAGCCAATGACGTGTTTTGATAATTAATATTCGCGAAGAACATACTGAGAACATTTGTTAATACTGAAAATGTTATGTTCTTCGCGGATATTAATTATCTGAATACGTCATTGGCCGTCATCTTCCCCAGTGAATTTAGGTTGTTGGGCTTTCCATTTTCCACACACAATTATTCAATAGACAGTTATTTTTACGCTCCCTTTTTATAATCAAATTTTTATCTGTATTTTTTTGTAAAGTCAATTTACATGATTCTTTTCTGTTTTTTTCCGGGCTTTGTAATGAGAGCTTGTAACCTAAGAAGGGGCATTAAGGTGGTTGAATAAGTCGTCTTCTACGGTGGTTGTCAGTGATATCTGGCATCCACAATCGTAACACATGATTATTTCATGAGTGGGTTTTTTAAAACTTGGAAGGGTAATATTGAATATGAACATTGCTATTTTTTTGAATTTCTCTATATTCTTTTTTAATTTGCCGTACGTGGCTCTAATACTAATATATAACAAAATACTACTAATAAATATAGACTATATAGTTATTATTAGATTACTAAACAAATAGAACATCTTCAATGTAATAATAAAAAATGAATAATCAAAACTTGTCGCGGGGATTCACAAAGGATAATATAACAAACATACGTAAAGCATTCCTTGATGAAATAGGGACAGCTAAAACAGGTACAACCCTTGGATGAGAACCCATTTCATAAGATAATTTCTCGACCGTATATATTATTAGGGCTGCACACAGTCCGGATCGGATCGGATTCCAATGAATCCAATCTTAATCCGCAAGTCACAGTTTTTTAAAAATGAAATCCGTGTCCGGACCAAAAGTCTCACGGTTCGATTCCAATCCGAACCGTGAGTCGCGGTTCGGACACAGTTTTGTCCACAGATTGCATCAACCAACAACCAAATATTTCATATTCTCTTCTCACTAAAAGTACTTCAATAAAAAAACAGTTCTAGCACTTCAATACATGATTTTTTTTTTCCAGTCAAACAGAAATTCAATACATGATTCAATAGTTCTCAGTCCACTTCAATACATGATGGGAAAATGATGGCCCAAGATGTATTTTGATAATTAATACCCGCCAAAGACAAACTAAGAACATTTGTTAATGCTGAAAATGTCCTTGGCAGATATTAATTATCAAAACACGTCATTGGCCGTTATTTTCCCATACATGATTCAATAGTTCCAGTCCACTTCCAGTCTCATTGAAAAAAGACACAGCAAAATACTTCAAATTAAAAAAAACCACAGATCCAGCAATGTACTTCAATGAAAATTGCAGTACTTTGGCTTTTCCCCCCTCGATGAAAACAATTCCAGTAAAGAAACAACTGAGTATTAGTAGTATATGGCTTTGGCTTTCCCCCCTCAGGCCTCAATGAACATTGCACTTTACCTTCCTTAGATTTAGCAGGTTATATTGATATACCATATTGTCAAATAGTAACAAATAATTTATAAAAATAGGTGTAATGAACTGGGTAGTTTTATGAATAAATCTTAACTTCCTTGATCGTGCTCAATGAGCATAACCGTTCTGGTCAAAGATATTTAAATGACACCGTTTGTGTCCCTGGGCTTCAAACTGCATGCTTCTCCTTATTCATTCCCTGAGTGACACCTAGCAATGGCTGCTTTTACTCACAAATCGACATTGAATTAGCCAGAACGTCATGGTTCCTTTAAATACATGATTCCATGCATTTCAATTCATATGTGTTCCGTTTTGTTCAATGCAAATGGCTATTTGTCACTTTCTAATTGGGCCAATAAATTTCTCATGCAAACAGCTTCCAAATTTCACAGGTTTAGCAAGGTCTGAATATGTCAATTGATGAGGAACTAAACAAAACTGCATTATTCGGCTCTCATACATTCTCTCATAAAACTGCATTACTAGTATAGACGATTGACAAAGAGATGAGTGCAATTAAAAAAAATTGAGAGTTTGGAAATAAATTACCTTAATAAGTTCAATATAGTACCTGTAATATTCATAATATATTCTCTCATCAAGTGAGGTAAATTTTATACGGTCATGAAGTGAAGTTTCCCACATAGTAAAGATCATTTTGGAGAACATGTGATGTAGGCATTCGCTAATCCACAAAATCGTTTGCTTTTGTTTTATGCAATTTCAATCGCACGATATGACGAAAATTTTAAAATACACAACCTTTGATCAAAGACAATCCTAGTTATCTAATGTCGAATTGCTCTCTAGTTATCTTACGATGCTATAGAACGTAAAGACAATAATCTTTTTTTGGAACACTTGGATAGTGCTCTGAAATTGACTCTAATAATCAATCAAAGAGCAAAGCGGATGAGTCATTATTTTGTATAATTACCCTCTTTTTTGCGTCGGAGTAGTGGTCCAGCTTCTCTTTTGCATGAATCATGCTCGTGACCTCTCCCGTAAAGTACATCTCCTGTCTAGCTCACTCTACTAATTAAAGTGTAATTTAAACATATTCTGTACACTATCTTTTCATGTTCGATATTATCAAACTGCACATCTGGTTGGCTATGATATATATATATTTTTTTCCATTCGAAGGATTCCAAATATGAGAAAGTTCAACAGTACTAAACTCTTGAGCTTGTGGATAACAAAGTTCACAACTGGGCTTATACGCAAAGGCATTGGGCTAGATGAAGATATTGGTTAAATAATTAGACTACGACGTTGACTAACCATCCGGTGGCTGTAGTTTAGTGGTAAGAATTCCACGTTGTGGCCGTGGAGACCTGGGCTCGAATCCCAGCAGCCACACCATTTCCTTTTTCTATACCCATAATCCCTTTTACATTATCCACAGGACTTCTTTTTCATTATCATTGCAGACTTCACTTTTGCTTACTTCGAATTAGACTTTTGCGATGCCATAATCTTTGAAAGGCTCGAACGAAAGATTTGCAAATTAAGAACAGAAAATCTTCTTTGCGGATCACTCCGCCAATTGCGCGCGTTCATAGTGTTTTTTGAACGGTCTATATTCAATTTTTTGAACGTCCACTCACTCAAAAGTGACACCCCTATCGCACTTGTTTCCTTAGCTGATCCAGAAAAATATAAAAGCAAAATAGTTCCAAGATTACATATAACCAAGTAAAGAGTAGAGTTTGAAACTCTGTCTACCCAAAAAGCTCCAACAAAAAACCTGCAATCTTCAATCACAGACAGATCATGAAACTCCAAATCATCTAAACCAACATCTCAAGTTGTATTGAACAACAATTTTGCTATCTTACCTATTAGTTAAAAAGAAAAAGAATCTGACGCGAAGAATTACTATTGGACGCAAAATATTACTCCCGGCAGCGAAGAATTACTCTTGGCCGCGTCAAATTACTCCTGGCAGCGAAAAATTACTTTTGGCCGCGAATAATTGCTCTTGGCCGCATCGAATTACACTTGGCCGCAAAGAATTACAAGACCATAAAGTAATTCGATGCGGCCAAATGCAATTCAATGCGGCCAAGAGCAATTCGATGCGGCCAAGAGTAATTCGTAGTAGCCAAGAGCAATTCGATGCGGCCAAGTGCAATTTTGTGCGGCCAAGTGCAATTTTGTGCGGCCAAGAGTAATTCTTCGCGGCCAGGAGTAATTCTTCGTGGCCACGTGCAATTCAATGCGGTCAAGTGCAATTCAATCCGGCTAAAAGTAATTCTCGGCCACGAGTAATTCTTTGCGACCAAGAGTAATTCATCGCGGCCAGGAGTAATTCTTTGCGGCCAATAGTAATTCTTTGTGAACATCTAATCTCAGCTATTGGCTTCAATGGTTGAGATAGAGTGTCTTTTCTTGTGTCTCCGAAATGCTCCCCTATATATATATATATATATATTCTTCAAATTAGCACAGAATTTGAAAAGTTTTGGTATTCTTCTCTCTCTCTCTCTTTTGAAAAATCACAGAGACATCAATGTACAGTTGTTTGGAGTAAATAAACCCACACAGCAATTGTGTAATATGTGCAAAAAGTGTGAGCATTTTATTGAAATGAGGAGAATTAGCCTAAACCATTGGATCAAAGTAATTATCCATTGCAACAACTTATTTTTTGTTAAATATGGATGGACCCTACACCCTTGCGTTATGTACTATAGAAAATTAAGTTAAATAAGAAAATTAACTTCAATGCGAAAACACAGGCACATGTATATTTTTTTTGGCTTTCAACCCGATGAAGGTGAAGATGAATCTATGACTTAGAATCAAGATGCAACAAAATCAATACATTTGTTGCCACCAACATATTGCAATGAATCAAATAACCAAATATATAATTAATCAATTTTTCCCCTCAATCACTCAACCAACTAAACATTTAGCAATCTGAATATATTTCAAAAAATGACAGAGCCCACACACACATATATATATAAGAGAGAGAGAGAGAGAGAGAGAGAGAGAGAGAGAGAGAGAGCTAAACGTATGTGTGTGAGAGAAAACAGTTTTGGATTCAAAATTGGAATCCATTTTGGAATTAACGTGTGAGAGGGAGAGAGACAGCCCTAGATCACAGTAATCGTTTTTGACTGGCAACTGTTAGAAAAGTAAGGAAAATTCAAAAATAAAATTAGGAAACATTAATTTTAGTTTTTCTTTCATCATTCTTCCAAATATTCATTCTTTCCAAGTATATTTCTAGTCTTACTACCCATAAATCTCAGCTATAGAAAAAATATGTACAAATTCGATGGTCCAAAATATAGAGAATTCAAAAAACCGTTGCTCCATATTATATAGATTATTTAGGGTGCCTATTTTTTGAATTAAAGATGTATGGTAAGAGAATAACCTGTCTCGTAAAGTAGAAAATAAGTACTTAGAAAATAAGAACTTTAATTTGGGAGCACTACCACGTAGTGATCTATACCATTTCAAAACCACATATGTATATAGGTCCACACACTTAGTTGTGGACCCTACGAGAATGTAAATTGTGGAATGTTCCAGAGCACCACGTAATGGTGCTCCCAGACTTAGTGAATAATTTCGCAATAGTAACATCTGGGTAGGTGAATTAACTACGGGTAAATGAAATGCAATTTCTTCATCTAGATTAACATTTTATCCTACAGTATAATACTCCTACAAACAACAGCTGTATTGGCGGATGATTTTAAATCTTTTTGATAGCAATGTTATTTCGATGAGGCGTGATTTTGGCACTCCAATTTTTGCCTGTGGCACTCTATTTTTTGTTTTACAATCTCACATGATCAAGACACAAAGTGTAGTGTCAATGACTAAAATTGGAGTGTGAAAATCAATTTCCTATTTCGATAGCAGTCAAGGATTTAGTTAGACATAGTCAGTCTCTCAAACACTCTCGTCACCAAAATTGGTACACGTTTTTGGTCCAAGTCCAAGAGGATGTAATAAACTCTATTATGTAAGTGCATAAGAGTGCACATTCAATTATGTAATAGTATATTCTTTGTCTAAGATAATTGTAATAAACTCTATTATGCAAGTGTCGCTGGGTAAGGTTAATATCAATATATCCTTCCTATTGACAAAAAAGAAAAAAAAGAAAAAAAAAAGAAACTATGTAATAGTTCAGTAAGATGTATGTTATTAAAAAAAAAAAAAACTTACAATCACATATGGCGCTACTTAAGAAAACCCTTTATAGGGAGAATTAATCAACCGTTGAATAACAATTGGCCATTAACGGTTGCGGACGCACTTGCAAGGAGTACCATTAACGGTTGCGAAAAGGAACTACAAGGGTGACTGACTAGCTGAAGAACTAGAAGTTAATGTAGTGTAGAGAACACCACACCAAACATAAAAGAGAAGTAGTAGTAGTAGTAGTAGTTAATGGAGAGGGTAATAATTAGCTAGGGGTGTTATGATCTTTCGTGCCAATAAGATCAAAATTAATCTGTGAGCGAAGAAACCATCAGATCAGTGAGTTTTTGGTTCTTACAGATTTTGAACATTCACTTAAACACTCACTCTCTCCGATAGAGAGGTTTCAAAATTAAGAAGAGTCTCGGAAATGAGGCACTTTACTCGATATTCATTATAGACCCTTCCTTGTCTCCCTCACAGAACATACTTCTTCAGGTGCAAATGTGAAATGTCAATTCTAAAAGTAGCAAAGAGAAAGAAACGGATTTCAGCCACCAGACAGAGCACTTTCAGGGATAGAACCACAACAGTTGACCGAACCAAACCTGTAGTGTGAGACAAGCCGACCGGTTGAAGAGATCAAGAACACAACTCGGAAAACACTCTGCAAATTCAATGCAGTTGAAGACAAGCTGCTTGAGCGTGAAGCTACTTGCCAGTTCCACAGGAGGAATTGTTCTCAGATCTTTGGAGCAAAGCCATGTGGTACTCCACACGTGTCGGTAAAAGTTACGGGACCCATGATTTTTATGTTGGTAAATTAAGAAACAAAATGAAACGACGTGTGTTTTGATTGGTGTGGTATATTGCTCCAAGAGCACTCAATTTCCACAGCCACCAACATCTCTTTTAAGAAACTGCTGTACCACCACAAAAACAAGTACTAATCCTCAAGGAACCGTGGCAATAGTAATAGTTGCCATGATATCTCATCCACTAATGGGTTTTCATCCGTTATTTTGGCCATAAAACGAGACTGACCAAACAGAATCAAAGGACGCAACTTTCTAAAAACCCACTTTTTCTTTCATAGTACAGCAAACACTTAGTAGATGGCTAACACAAATTTTAACTTCTTCATTACATGAGAGGAGAATGATAACATGGGAGAGAAATGAAACACCAGAGAGAGACGTAAGGTTAAGCACTGCTCAGATTAACCAATCACACCAATACAATTCCCCAAACATAAGTCAGCTCAATAATCTTCGCCCTCATCTTCTTCTTCCACAGCTTCGGCACCAACTTCTTCGTAATCTTTCTCAAGAGCAGCCAAATCTTCACGAGCCTCAGAGAACTCCCCTTCCTCCATGCCTTCACCAACATACCAGTGGACAAATGCCCTTTTGGCATACATAAGATCAAATTTGTGATCAATGCGGGAGAACACCTCTGCCACTGCTGTGTTGTTGCTGATCATGCACACAGCTCGCTGCACCTTGGCAAGATCACCTCCAGGTACCACTGTTGGAGGCTGGTAGTTAATGCCGCATTTGAATCCAGTAGGACACCTGTGAATGTA
The DNA here is from genome assembly GCA_025642025.1 of Rhododendron ferrugineum. NCBI lineage: Eukaryota > Viridiplantae > Streptophyta > Magnoliopsida > Ericales > Ericaceae > Rhododendron > Rhododendron ferrugineum. Next base: position 24,852,626 of record JAOTQK010000005.1, read on the forward strand.
AAAGCAGCCATATAACAGGTTAAACACAAATCGACCACTAACTTGTAATATAGGCACGAAATTGAGAGCAACCTTCGTACACAAGAAGTATACAACAAAAAAAAAAGGCTTCTAAATATCTGCTCGAATGATAAAATCAAGAACAATGCAAATGTGTCCTTCAGCCAAAAATACAATGAGGCCAAAACAGTCCCCTTCAAGTGAATACGCAAGACCTATCCATTTTGCAATGAAGAAAGATTTACTTTCCATCTGATTCTTAAGCCATACTAATGTAGAAAGATTTGCTTTTTGGTTAATCTGTTGTGAGAATTTTACTTTCTAAAATTAGGAAAAACTCAGCCAAGGTCAAGGTACTATTTTTCTGGCATGCAAAAAGAAGTTATTCTACAAGGAAAAATAAACTGGATTCACCAACAATTTATTGAACACAAAAAGAGGTACCACTCAGTTATGGCATCAATCAACGAGAAGGAACTCCAAATGAAGAGATAGATGGGGGTCCAAGTAACAAATCAGGTTGAATGAAGCTAGTACAACTTGAAAATGCAACTTGATAGCTCTTGTTTAGTTGAAAACAGTTGTAACAATTCAGTACTAACATGAAAATGGTTTTAAAATTAAAAACTTCCGATTCCAAAACCATTTATGGTGATTTTCCATGAACTGTTTGAATACAGTGCAGTTTTCTATCAACTCGAACTTAATAATAGTCATTGGCTCAGTAGGCAGTTTATCTCACCAGTCAACAAACTGAACAGTCCGCTTGGTCTTGATAGTGGCAACGGCAGCATTAACATCCTTCGGAACAACATCTCCACGGTACATCAAGCAGCAGGCCATGTATTTCCCATGCCTTGGATCACATTTTGCCATCATGCTTGAGGGCTCAAACACTGCATTTGTGATCTCAGGTATAGATAGCTGCTCGTGGAATGCTTTTGCGGCCGAAATAACTGGGGCATATGAGGAAAGCATGAAATGGATACGGGGATACGGCACAAGGTTAGTCTGGAACTCCGTAACGTCAACGTTAATGGCACCATCAAACCTTAAGGAAGTTGTCAAAGATGATATGATTTGGGAGATCAATCGGTTCAAATTGGTATAAGTTGGCCTCTCTATGTCTAGGGATCTACGGCAAATATCATAAATGGCTTCATTGTCCAAAAGAACAGCCACGTCTGTGTGCTCAAGGAGGGAATGCGTAGAAAGTACACTGTTATAGGGCTCCACAACTGCAGTCGAGACCTGCAATAAATAAAATGTTATCAACCGATATCACCATAACCAAAAGTGGAATTACTGTTGTTTTATGGAGTTTCAGATTTTACTGAGAAATAAACTGATAAATTTTGAAATTATTTTAACCACTATTAATTTAGTTTTATGATGGTTCATGGAGTAATGATCTAGAGCTTGTCCCTTGTAAACCAAATTATGCTGCTTGGATAACTAAATAAAAAGCAGCGATTTTTATTTTTATTTTTCCTTTTATGGGAGAAATTGAAGATCCAACATTTACTCAAGGCACCTGAGGAGAAGGATAGATGGTAAACCCAAGCTTTGACTTCTTTCCGTAGTCCACAGAAAGCCGTTCCAATAACAAGGACCCCAAACCAGAACCAGTGCCACCACCAACGGCATTGAACACCAAAAACCCTTGCAAACCAGTGCAGTTATCGGCTAACTTTCTCACTCGATCAAGGCATAGATCAACAATCTCCTTTCCCACTGCAAAACAACACCAAAATCAGGTTAAGACTGCAAAAGAGAACATGTCCAAAAGCTTGTTTGCAAGTTTTATTAAGAATGAAGATTACCCGTATAATGCCCTCTTGCAAAGTTGTTAGCGGCATCTTCCTTTCCAGAAATAAGCTGTTCCGGATGGAAAAGCTGGCGGTAAGTGCCTGTCCTGACTTCATCAATAACGGTTGGTTCGAGGTCAACAAATATAGCTCTGGGGACATGTTTGCCTGCACCAGTCTCGCTAAAGAAGGTATTGAACGCATCATGTGCAACACCCACTGATGTGTCACTGCCAAGACATGATAACAAGTATAAGCAACTCATCTTAAATCCAAACAAGACCCCAAAATGGACAAATAAGAAACAGAGAAAGCAAACCAGCAGTAACAAACTGAAAACAAATCAATCCAGAATGAACGACATCGATACATAAAAAATGGAATGTACCAACGAGATTCATAAATTCCAAAAATCGTGTTGAGGGACAGACTACTCCCTACAAGTAATTTAGATCCACGTCCCCTACGACTTATCCTGGTATTCAACCTAAAACCACAGCTATTGTCCAAAATATTTCCATAAGTACCACTTCTTGATAAAAAATTTACTTGTAGTCTTTAGGCACTTGATTTTTCAAGTATCATTCCAGACAAGACCTCCATTAACGCACACGGCACAATGTGGGAGAAAAATGCAAACCAGCGCTATGAAACCGAAAACTAATACAACCGAAAAAGAATGAGATCGAACGTGAAACACAGACCGGCTAGATTCACAAGTTTCCAAACTAATGCTAATTTGAGCAACCACAAAACTAGATCGAGCGATGGAAGGACAATGAACACCTTCAAAACTCAAACTAAACTTCAATCCAACTTCCAACAAAACTACATACCACTGCCGAAGCACGAGAAAGGAAATAAGAACGAATAAACCACGCAGAAAATACACTCATGACCCTAAAACTTGCAGAGAACAAATACCACATGTCAAACTATAATTGCAATTTGTTAAGGTAATTAAGTGAATAACAAATTATTGAAAAAACAATTCTATCACACGACTTGATATCTACGAACTATTCTGATTGGATCACTTTTATGGCGACTACCAAATCTATCTTAATGTAGATAATCAGTCAAAATAAAGGCAAATGGCTTATTAATAATTTCACTTTACCATTAGGTGAACAATAATCACCAGAGAAAAACTGTAAATTTATCGACCACGTAACCCAAACCAAACGGATGCGCATTCGTAAGACCAATTCCATTTCACATGTATGAACTAAAAGAACCTGAATCACATTTCGATCCATAAGATACACATTTCCAAGACACATGAAATACGTAATACAAAAATACATACTAGGAATGGATATAGTAGAGTAGTACCTGGGCATCATGCCATCGGGCTGAATGTCATGTTCGAGGCAATAGAGTTCCCAACACGAATTCCCAACCTGGATACCTGCTTGCCCTATGTGAATGCTTATGATTTCTCTCATCTCTCCTCTCACTCTCTCTCTCTCTCTCTAGACTTGGATTTGTTGGAACCCGACTATAAACGATACCACAGATCCAAGCCTCAGAAACAGTACCCTAATTCTTCGATCTCTCTCTCCTCAATATTAACCGACGGCGACGGACAAGGAAAAGGAAAAGGAAAAAAGCAGTAGTGTTTGTCCCGATTTCTTCTCTTTTTCTATGTTTGGCTGGCTAGCCTGGCTGCACTTGTCTTTCCTAAATTTGTCTTTAAATAATAGTACTGCATTTGATGAATGTTTGGAGTCCGAGGGAAAGGGGTCTCCCTGCCCGTGCCCGCCATTGGGCGCCAGCCTTTCAGTGGGCCCAACAGTTCATGTGTTTGTTTGGCTTTCTTGTAAGGACCGTTCTACCCCTTCACCTGTTTATGCCTACAATGTGAAGTGATGGGTAGTACTATTGTAAATCAAAAGGGGTAGAGTAGAGTAGAGTAGAGTAGAGTAGAGTAGGTCCCTCCCTCCCCCTCCCCTTGGGTAAAAAGCTGACACAGGTCTACTTTTGCAAGTAGACTGGTGCCACCACACGGAGGTGACTTGAATCATCTAAAACAGTTCCCTACCACTGGCTTTGGTAGGTAACTTGAATCATCCAAAACAGTTCATTAAAAGCAAATACTGGTCACCAACCAATTCCAAGTGGTAAGGCGTGAAGATGATTAAAAAAATAAAACCAAGTGGAAGGCGTCCCGACTTGTGTCGTGTTCAAGCCACAGCCACTAGCGTAGTCAGGAATTTAGTTCGGTGAAGGCATTATTAATTAATATTATTTTAATTTTTTTTATCATTCATAGTAAATAACTGTAATATAAAAGAAATGTAAAATTTGATACAATATACATGTAAATAATGGGTCTTTATGAAAAACAAATGTGTAAAAAAAAATTCTTTTGAAATTTGACATAGATATTGGGGGATATAAGTGTTATAAGGAAAAAAAAATGTATAATTTTGGGTACAAATTCGTCATGGCCTTTATAATTTCGGGGATAAAACTGGTATTATTAAAAATTGCAGTGGGGAGCGCGTGCCCCCACTGCTTATACATTGTCTATGCCACTGGTTCAAGCTTGTTTGTAAATCATTGGGGAGCTCGGATTGGAACTTAATGAAAACTTAACGAGTTGAGCAGTTGAAGTTTAACAAGAGCTTGAGTTTGTTCATGAGTCTTAACAAGTCAACAGTAAACATATATTTATACTTGCATAGTAGAGGAAATTTTAATTGTGTATGTCCAAGCATCTTAATTGATTACCAAGACACCCATTGGCGACCCACTTGTCAACTATTATTTTTAAGCTTGAAAATAAGTTCTTATTTTTAAAATACTTATTTAAAAAAGTAGTACGGGGCCTAATTCATATAGTATCATTATATTAGAGTAAATAAGCAAAAAATGTAACGTTGATTATACTGACCCACTACAAGGATACTGATCAGAAGAGGAAACAAGATGACGCCTACTGACATGCAACCCTGCGCATTTTAGCAAAATGTACGTGATCACTGTTCTGTGTGTCTGGTTGGTGCCCTGGTGCGACAAGTGTTCGCTCTGCTCCCCCAACCGCCGTTTAGGTTTTGTTTTATCTTTCTATCACGTGGTTCTTGGCGTCGTTGACGTTTTTGTTGCACAAATTAGGAAATTAAGGGAAAAGAACGAATTCGAATCAAGCTTTCGTCTGTGAGATAAGTAGTCCCACATTTGTGTAATTAGATTGTGACATTAGCCCATTGTATCCCTGTAGTGGATCAGTATAATCAACGTTACATTTTTTGCTTATTTTATCTGATATAATGATACTCTACGAATTAGGCCCCGTTCCACTTTTTTAAATAAGTATTTAGAAAATAAGAATCTATTTTCAAACTTAAAAATAATAGGCTTAGAAATTTAATATCATTTTATATTATATATCCAGCTCTCATATCAATTTCAAAACATATCAATCATATACACATTCTCGTCCATGACAATTTTTCTTTCAGTCATATCCGTCTCTTTATTACTAGTATATGGAGTAGTATATACATCTCCTCCAAAAATTCAACCGCGAACAAACGGGTGCTTAAAAAAGAGAGGGGTGCCAATATAATTATCAGAACGTGTGGAAGTGAAAAATGAATAACGAGGGCGCGAATAGAATTTCCTGAAGATACGGCACTTGTTCTTTGTGCGTTCACAATCTAATCAAGAATTTCGAAAACATGAGGCGTGGGACTTTACAACAATTTTTAGCCCAGTCGAAGATTCATATATGTATGTATGTAGGTAGGGTATGGTGCAATTAGTTTCTCCCTTGTATTCACATGTCTATGGACAGAGTTTTATTTTTGCAAGCACTCATTTTCTTTCCAAATTCCTTAGGACAGTATACATTAAGAATTGAATAGAGTTCGATTCCTATAAGTACTCAACCGTCCCAAAACCCATGGATAGAGTAGATTAGGAACAAAAAGCAAAAAAAAAAAAAATTCATATAAGTTGCTTCCGCCTACAGCCACATTGCAGCCCTCCTGCGTTCACAGAATCACAATCACAATCTCTCTCTCTCTCTCTCTCTCTCTCTCTCTCTATCACACACACACAGTTAGTTAGTTCTTACTAGAGAGGAGAATGGGAGAGGAGAAGCCGAAATTCGGTGGTGTATGGCCCACAGTCAAACCGTTTGTCAATGGCGGAGCCTCTGGAATGCTCGCTACTTGTGTCATCCAACCCGTCGATATGATTAAGGTACTAATTTCAAACTGATTATCTAAGTATTTAAGTATATATATGTATCAGTGTTTTCTTCTAGTATGTGATGGGTTTTGGAAAGACGTCTTTTTTTTTTTTTTTTTTCATGTTGGAGCTGTTTTTGAAGGGTTTTCACATCTTCGATCAAATGGCAAATGGGTCTTAGTTAAATTCTTGCTCTTTGTTTTGTCTGTTAAAATTCTTTGATTTCGTGCTTTGCATTGAAATATTTGAAGGTGTCAGTCCTTTAGATGAAACGGGTCTTTCTGAAATCTTCTGTTCTGTTTGTGCGTGACTATTGGTTGAGTGATTGGTTGCGTCGTTACTAAGATGGAAATGTGATTGGCGATATGATACTTTGTCCTATGTTGGTAAGGATTTAATTTGTTCCCGGACGTAGCATGGAGTTGGCATTTTGGTGGAGTGCTGCTGTACTTGCAAGGGTGCATGAGAGTTGGTGAGCCACTTCGTTTTACACTGCTGTGGCTTTGAAAAATTGGGTTTGCTTCTGTGTATTTTGGGGTTGCTTGGGTGATGCCTAGGTCAGTGAAGACAATCTTTTATAGCTGGCATAGAGGATTTCCAAGGAGAAGTAAAAGAAAGGGGTTGAATGTGGTCCATGTGCGCTTTATCTGATTATTTGGGTGAGAGGGAATGCAGGTCTTTAGCGGATTTGAAAGCTCCATTTCCCATCTTGAAAGGGGTGGCGATTGTTTCCCTTTTCTTTTGGCTTCATCATCATTTTACCCATTTTTTTGGGGACTGACTTAACCACTGGATTAGTTGCTTTCGGTGAAGGTGGTGTGTGCTTTTAGTTACCTTTGTCTACTTCATTTGGCCATGCATGGTTCCGTCTCATTGGCGCCTGGATAATATTACTGCATTTAGTTTTGAAAAGATTGCAGTGTTGAGTGGGACTTGAGCAGTGGGTTTGATGGGTTTTCTTTGGCTATTACAGGTGAGAATTCAGTTGGGCCAGGGTTCAGCAACAGAGGTGACGAGGAACATGTTGAAGAACGATGGTATTGGCGCCTTTTACAAGGTTTGTTTTTTACTAACGGATTGATGTTTTTGTTCTGACTTAACTTTTGCTTCATTGAGTCTCAGTATAGCAGTTCGTTTGAAATTGAGGTAATTCGGTGAACATATCTAACATGAGAAAGAAACTTTTCAGGGCATGGATGTATACCCGCAACAGCACCCAACAATGCAGCCATCCTACTAGAGAAATATTGAAGTAACTGAGAACCATAGAAAAACTGAAGATGTTTTTATTGCCCAAAAAACTGAAGTAATTGAACTAGAAAAACATGTTTTGGTATCTTAGCAAGAAACTGCCCTTTTTTCAAATGGATAAAATCAGGTCCTTCGATTGAGTGAAAACTGAAAAGGGTAATAGGGAAAGATATTCTCATTAAGAAACTGCCTTTTTCCCATTCCCCTACGATCCGGCTTTACCCTTCGGGTAGAGTGGTCATGTAAATACCCTAAAATATATATATTTTTGGAATTTTATTAGTACTAATTTTGATTTAGGCTTTATTTGAACACACAGCCTTATATTATGAACACCTATTAGTTCAGATAATTCATAATTGAATACCTAATGCATGAGCTCGAACAAGGTACATATTTCTAATGATAAAATTTTTAAAGCATAAAAAGTAAAAAAATGTTCTATTAGTATCAGTATCGTATTTTGACTTATCTCTGAATGACAATCGACTCGACATCTCCAAAAAGAAAGATAATATTTCCAAAAAGATCCGTGCCAACTTATTCGCCACAATTTCCCCTGTTTGAATATTACTAGATTTATTGGCCAATTTAATCTTACTTGGCTCAAAATGTACTATTTCATCTAGAAAAAAAAATTGTAAAATCGTTTGTACTTTTATATTTTGTAATCGCACTATTCGTATTATTATATGAAATTTTGTGTATATACTACTGGTTAATAAAGCTGGTAGAGTTAAAGATAATTCTTGAACACCTTGTTAAAAATTCCTGGAGCTGCCACTGGTACGATCATTTCAGCCCGCAGAGTATTAAGAATTATGAGCATGTTCTTTGGGACTTTTATATACATTCCCATGCTTTGTAGTAGTGGGTTCTTCAAGCATCACACTTGTGATAACACGTACCGTCTAACTTTGATTATTCTTGACCAGGGGCTCTCTGCTGGACTGCTTAGACAAGCTACATATACAACTGCCCGACTTGGATCTTTTAAGTAAGTATTGTTCAATATTAACTGCAAACGAAACATCGGTTATGTGCTTACAGATAGTCACACAAAAACACAAACATGCAGTTGCCCTGGTGGATTCAAGTAGTTGGGTTTCCTATGTCCTGGTTTGGGTTTCCTATGTCCTGGTTTGTATTCCTTAATTACTTCACGTCTTCACCGTCCTGTCATTGATCCATCCATCTCTCTCTCTCTCTCTCTCTCTCTCTCTCTCTCTCTCTCTCGTAAATCTGTTGATTTATGGAATCACAGAATTCAATCGAACCTTGGAACATAAGACTTGGACTATGTTTCCTTTAATGGTTGAGAAGGAAGCATCAGATAATGGCTCCTGGACTTTTCAAATCAAGTATTTTCGAACAGCTTCATTAGAAAATGAATAAGCAATAATTTCTAGGGAAACCGGTTAGGCATTTACTGTGAAATGTGCAGGAGTAGCATGAGAAACTTGGGCAAATAATTATCATACGCAGTCAGTGAGAAGAGTTCCAACCTGAATGGAGTTACTTGATCAAAGCATCGTTGTTTGCTTTATTTAGGTTTTAGGGATGTCTAAACTTAAGCCAGATTTCCATGAAAACATAATCGGCATAATATGGGGTCCGTCATAACTTTAGAATCCACAAAAAAGTTCATTTTGTGCACTAAAATTTATACTTCTCGTAATCAGCCTTTAAGCTGCTTGAAAAGCTATTTTTTGGCCTAAAAGCCGAAGCCGAAGCTGTGGCATATAGACTGGCGAAACTTCTGAGGCAGCCAAAAGCAGAAGTTATACCCTAAAACCTGTCACAAACGTTTGATGCTATCAAACAAGCCACTTTAATTGTATGCCATGTTTGTGTAGGTTATTCCTGCTGAAATATCCATGTTTGTTGTGGGAACAGAAGAAGAACCGATGAACGGTGCCTAATTGAACATCTAGTTTACTTATTCCCCTTTCTCTTTTGGTTAGTTTTTTCTTTTGGGTGGGGTGGAGGTGTGGTCATATGTTTGCCTGCCATTTCAGTCATACTGGTATCTGAAGGAAGCAGAGAACTCGTATACTTCAAGGCTGATGATATTTTTTATTTCTCAAAATTTAAGCTAGCTACCACGCTATCAAATGCAGTCTCTTGGTTTTTGGTGTAATGGACAATAGAGTTTAGGATTGGATAAATCATGCCTTCATGATACCACTAAACCACGTTGTGAAGTTCTTGATTTGCTTTGGCCACAACAAGAAACCGAGAAATCTTGCATCCACAATGAAGTACTCTTTTGGAGTCAACTGCTTACCTAGTTCCCCATAGGTTGCTCAGTTCAGAGGAGTGGCAGGCAAGCAAGAAGTTCATCTATTGCAGTTGACGTAGTTTCAGCACTGCACGCTCTTCCTTATGACCGTTCCACAAATTGCAATTTACGTCTACGTCTTGGGATTCAGAACCATTTTTGCTTTTGAGAAGCACAATTGCAAATCACAGTGGAAATATCTAGTTTCGTAGTGTTGATCAAATCTCACATGCTTTTGGGGCTCCCCCTTTTGGCAGAACCTCTGCTTGCCAGCTTAAGACTTTGTGGAGCACAGTGGATTGTTGTACTTTCAATGGCTTGTTTTAGGTGTTACCTTAATGTTGTGTTGATCCAAAATAGCATTGAACTCTTCGGAGAACATGGTCAGTGTAGAATTGAGACGAAGATTGCTCTTTACAGCTTATAGGATGTCTTCGAAGGGACATGATGTCACTAAAGTAGGGTTCCATTTTGCAAGTACCTCAAGTTCAATATTTGCATTTGGGGGACTATCAGGGAATACCTCCCATGTTCTTGACTGTTTAGTCACATTCATTCCATGTCTGTGTATGGTATGCAGATTGTATGTTGATACACAATCATATGTGGATGGTTAGAGGTACCTTCAGTCTTTCATGGTTCTGTGATGTGTGTATTGATGACCTTCCTCTTATGACTTAAAATTTAAATCCTTTAATAGAAGTACTGTACTTGTTTTTTTTCTCCCTTTGGGTGGTCAGGATTTTGACAAATAAGGCGATTGAGGCAAATGATGGAAAGCCCCTTCCTTTATATCAGAAGGCTTTGTGTGGGCTAACTGCTGGAGCAATTGGAGCATCTGTTGGTAGTCCAGCAGATTTAGCGCTCATTCGAATGCAGGCAGATGCTACCTTACCTGCTGCACAGAGGCGGAACTACACAAATGCATTCCATGCTCTCTATCGTATTGTGGCAGATGAAGGAGTTTTGTCACTATGGAAAGGTGCAGGCCCTACTGTTGTGAGGGCAATGGCACTGAATATGGGAATGCTTGCCTCTTATGACCAAAGTGTGGAGTTCTGCAAGGATTCTCTTGGTTTTGGTGAAACAGCTACAGTGTTGGGTAAGACTTTGTATCTAATGACTAATATTAACTCGCTCAACATTATTTGGCATCAATGTTGATACAAATATCTAGTTGTACATGTCTTATTACTACTAATATGTACTTTCTTTGTAAGGTACACACTTTGTGATCTTTAGCTTTTAGGCTGTTACTTATTAACGAGTTACCTGTTTGGGCCTATTTCAGGCTTTGTCAGTTTGGGGCAGTGGCGGAGCCAGGATTTTTGATAAGTGGGGTCGGAAATTTGAACTATGTGTAATTCATGAACGAAACCCTTAGATTTGTTTTGAGGAACGAACAAACTAGCACTACGTTTGGGAATTTTGTGGGTAGAGATTCTATTTTGTCTCTTTTTTTCCTTGAGTACAAAACCTTTATATGGACTCGGGCAAAAATAAATTTTAAAGCGGGGTCAAATTAGTAAAAATGGGATAAAAATCATACATATTTCTATGAAAATTTGGCAACCAGTGGGGTCGGCTGCCCACCTTTGTCTTTATGTCCCTCCGCCACTGGTTTGGGGTCAAATTAAGTTGGGGACAGAGTAGCTGGGATGCATGAAGGCTAATAGAACCCTTTATTTGTGCTGTGCTATTTTTCTTGTTATGGCTGATGATGAAGACAATGATATTTTCTTTTACTTTTCAATGTGAGTGATGATGGTTTGAAGCGACCGTTCCATATAAAGTGATAAAGGAGGCAACTGCACCATGAAAACACAAAATGATGCAGCACCAGCAAAGAATTCAGAACAGAAACAAAGGGAATGAAATACTAGGGCGAGAGAGAGAGAACAAAAATGTTTATATCTAGTAATATGCTAATGTATATTACTAGAGTCTTGCTTTGGCTTTAATTGGGCCTCTGCTAGTGGACAGCAGGATTGGTCTCCCAGGATTAGTCGACATGACATAAGCTGGCACGGACACTTGAGCTTTCAAAAACAAATGCTAATGTCAACGCATAATGGTTCAATACAAATCCACCTGTATACATGCCTATCACCGGTTATTCTATATGGAATAATAAGGCTAGGAAACATCTAAGAAGCACGGACTCGGACACACGACATGGAAATTTCCAAAAAATGCAGGAAACAAGATGTGGGGATACGTGCAAAATATTTAGTTGACGCAAGTCTGAGTTGGAACATGAGCTCTCCCTAAGCCATAGGATTATAAATCTAATTTGTACTGTATTTTCTTAAAGTAGATCTGAAACAACGGGAAAGCAATGATAGTGGAATGTTTGTTTGTGGGATTTGTAATAGCTTGATGCTTCTACAAGCGTCGTAGTTAATGTTTGTTTGTTTGGTAGGTAATATCTTTGTTGTTTGTGTACAGGGGCCAGTACGGTTTCAGGATTTTTTGCTGCAGCTTGCAGTTTACCATTTGATTATGTGAAAACCCAAATACAGAAGATGCAACCTGATGGTGAAGGGAAATACCCGTACAGTGGTTCTTTAGATTGTGCCATGAAAACCCTGAAATCTGGTGGACCCTTCAAATTCTATACCGGGTTTCCTGTATATTGTGTTAGGATTGCCCCCCATGTCATGGTACTCTCTCTCTCTTTCTCTCTCTCTGCATGTGTGTGTGCGCGCGCTAATAGTTCAATTTTCGGCATTTGCAGATGACATGGATATTCCTTAACCAAATCCAAAAGCTGGAGAAGTCTGTTGGATTGTAGTGATGTGCAGTGTGCAGATACAGATTATATCTCAATGGAGTTGAGGTCTAACTGTGAGAATATTTCTTTTGGTTGTTTTTTATTTATGGTGGCTATATATGCGTACGTAGTTCGTGGCCTTGAGCCAAGCCGTTGCTTCAAAAAATTTGCATCGACTGGGTTATAGTTTGGGGGGCTGGGGCAGACAGATTTAGACAAGGTTTTTACATTTCATTTCTCCCATACTTATTTGGGGGTTCTTGAGATACAATTGATCTAGCAAAAATAATTAATTGATGTACTCAGAATTAGATCTATGAACCAATTGGCTTTTTTGCTTAATTTTTGTTATTAGCTGCTTCTTGGTCGGGGCCGGGTATAATTACTTCTCTTCTTGATGAGGTTTGGTTTTTTTTTTTTAAACTTTTGGTAAGTTATTTCACTGGTGTTCCTAGGGGGGGGGGGGAGTCAGGTTTGTATAATGTATTGGAAGTTCAATCTGCTTGTGAGTGGAGGGAGATTTACACTCGTTTCATGAAATACCCCTCTCTACTTAATTAGATGATAAAACATTGCATATAAAATAGAAAGTTTATAAGATAATGACCCCTAAAGTTGTTACATAAGCAAATGTGGAGTTTAATTTCTGTGTGCTAAGAATTTGCTAATGTAAGTGGGTCCCCCATTTTCTCTCTCTCTCTCTCTCTCTCTCTCTCTCTACACAATTAGGAGCTAGCCAACGACCTTGTAAGCCTATCTTTTAGTAGTAGCTGGAGAGTTCATCGGAGAACTAAAATAAAGAAATATACTACTAGTATATAGTATTAACTAAACGTGGAGATTTCATCGGAGAGCCTAAAATTAAGAAATAGGAGTATATCGTATTAACTTTGTCCATGTCACCTCCTGCCCACTAGAGACGCTTTAGGGTCTCTTTGGCCTAACTTTTCACTTCTTTTTTTTTTTCTTTTGTAATTTTCTCTTCATTTTTATTATCTTTGGGTATAAGTTTCACATCACATCATTCGGCTCTATAAGAGAAATCACAAAGTATTAAATTATAGCCTAAAGTGAAAAAAGTTCACTAACAACGACCAAAAAGACATTAAAAGATTGTCACTTATCCCAAAAGAAACCCAAAAGAAAGTTATTTAGTGCATTTAGCGTTGTCCTACATGAATCTTTTTCAATTTTACTCTATATTTTTATACTTTTCGGTTCTCTTCGTCGAGAAGAACAATGTTACGTAAAAATGATAACCAAATTTAGTAGTAATATTAAGGGGAAAAAACAAAAAAGACCGAACAAAAAAGTTTGAAAAGGTAGTCCAAAGGGGGTAATCTCTTACTACTACTACTACTACTTTTTACGTGTGACAAATACACAAATTAACTTGATTAGATATTGATTGGTACAATATATATATAACAAATTGTACTTTTATTCGAGGATTAAATGTTAACTTCAAGTCATCTTATATATATTTTATAAAACAAATATACCCATTACTCAAGCGCCTGTAGCTATCTCTTTTGGTTTACCTTCGATCTGTTAATTTTTTTGATTAATTTGCTATAAATAAATAAATAAATAAATCATCTGGAATCCAAGCATTCGGTAGAATATTAATATTACTGTAGTACAAAAAATAAGAGGAAGCTGAGAGCATGAGAACGTACGCCCGAAGGTCTCCATATAATCGCATGGAATCTCTTCAAGAACCACTCACACCAACTTTTTATCCCCTGAGAGCAATTGCATAAGTTACTATGGGTGACTGGGTGAGTATTTATCACGGTATATATTTTTTATTTTCTTCTATTTCTTACAAGATTCGGGTCAAATTTTTGTACTACATTTTTCGTCTCGATAGAAGAAATCGGAAACGTATAAAAACATAGGTTAAAGTTGCAAAAAATTCATATAAGATGACCAAAAAAGTTGAAAATTAATCAATTCCACTCGTCGAGACGAATAATATTGTGTAAATATTCGAACGGGAATCTTGTAAAAATTGACCCTTCAAATTAGGCCAAACTCACCCTTAATATGCTTTCCTAAAACATGCAGTACTTGCCAACCTGCCATTCTTCGTACATGAAAGCAAGCTTTGTAATTTCCCTAGAGTCGAGAGAGAGAGAGAGAGAGGGTGTTGAGGCACAATGGTGATGAACAAACTCTCCCAACTATCAGGTTATTCCATCAACGAAATGGAAAATCAAGAGATGATGAGTGTATTAGTGGAAGAAGAGAAGCCTATGAAGCCTCTCAGTACTGCTATTACTTCTTCTTCTTCTCCTTCTTCTAACAGCTACGCCATTTGGGCAAATCTGAAGCCTTTCGCGCATGGAGGAGCCGCTGGAATGCTCCAATACTCGTTTTCTTGCTTTTCTCACTTGTTGCGCCTGGAACTTCTTGCTAAGGTCAACAAATCTCTGCCTCCCTCTCTGGCCTATTACAATGCCTGGCTCAAGGTTTTTTCCTTACATTCCCCAACTTCCCCCTTTCTTCTTTATCAGTTTTTGTTGCATATTTTAATGATTTTAAAATTCATTTATAAGCTTTTATGTCTTTTCTTGTACTTGTATTTCATTATTGTTTATTGGTAGGTTACAAATACTTTGTAACTCTTACACCCCTTATGATTATTTGGCGTTAAGTCAAGGATAATTGAGACTTAAGTTCTATTCTTAATTCTCCCTATCTTTATAGTATATGAGTGTGCATAGCACACAAGGGGAGAGGGGGGAATCTTGAGTAGTTCTTACATGTTGAGATATATGTATTTTAGTAGTTGAGCATACAGGCGGTTCTTGGTTCGCCGGGAAAGTTTTAGCTGCACAGCCTACACACAAACCTTTCTAGGAATCGGTGTATCTTGGGAATAGAATGTCATACAACTTGGTGCAAGCGGGGATGTATCTTGTTCTCTTAGGACAACGCTTTATGCGTGCCTCGATCTATATAAGTTTTCTCTTAAACTCCTACTTTTGTGCTTGCATAATTATTTTAGTTTACAGAAATTCTAACAAGTATTTCCTTTTATTTTTTTCATTAGGCATGCTTTCAGATAGAAACAACCGTATGTTTGTATGATTTTATCCAAACTGGTTAAGGATGGCAACAGATCAAAACTGGCCTGAGCAAAGGCGAGCAAGACTTTCGTCTTGGGCGTCCAAAAAGTTTGTGACTTAATCATTAAGAATAAGTTCTAAACAATCATGTACATTTTGGCCACTGAAAAATGCAAGAAGAGTGATCCTTGAATGATATTTGTAAATCTTTGTAGCATAATTTTGAGTTTTATCTTATTCAATTCTATTAATTTTGTTTTTTGTAGTTGGTTTATCTAACATTTTATTCGTGGAAATGCATAAAGGGCCTCATTTTTTATGTTCACTTCAGGGTGGCCCTGAGTTTTTGGGTGCCCAAAGCGAACTCATAAGATGGATTCTTCTTTTTTTTTAGAAAAGTTTCCAAAAAAGGAATATCGTTACAAGGCATGTAAGAAAACAATCTATAATGTTGAAGAAAGACAACTATAGGTGTAAGAAGTGGTGGATCTAGGAATTCAAGTTGACAGATCACGTAAGAATCAATAATGCCAAACTTGGCATTCAATCATAAAAGTTTATAATTTGAAAGTAGTCTCTAAACAAGAACGCAAACTTGAGCTATTCTACGCATGAAAGGGTCCCTTCTTACGTTAGATTTGAGGGTTTTAGGAGGATTTTGTGGACAATATTGAAATCTTTGGGTAACTTAACAAATTTAGTTTAGTTTTTTAAGGAAAAGAAACTTTTTGCAACAAAATATCCCTTGTCACTGTGTTTGACTTATCTTGCAGTAAGTAGTTTAGCATATTTTCTTTCCTCCCTCTTTATGATTATTTCTCTCGTGATCGTAAAAGGCCTCTGGGCTGTATCTTCTTGAATCTGTCTGAACTGAAATCTCTAACTGAGCAGCAGATGCCGGGTATTCTTCTATTTCATGCTACATATACAAGTATGCAATTCGGATCGTTTGAGTAAGTGTTCTTGTGCCTTGAATACTCATAGAAGAGTTTTCATACTTGTCTAGTTTTGGACTATTTTTGTTATGTCGTTATTTGTTTCCACTACAGGGTGCCAGTTTTAGTATCTTCCCTTGATTCCTGATTAACTTCATTATAACTGCCACATATATAAAAAAATTCAATCACGTCGATGTGACAGTTACTAAGGCCACAAGGCCCACAACCCAAAGGCATTTCAATTTTTGGTGGATTTAGCTAATGTAAAAGTTCAATTAGGTCTCTTTACAGGCTGTACTTGTTATTCTTAATAATCAAGAGAGGTTGGACAAACTTCAGTACGATTTAAGGTTAACTTGAGCTTGTCAAATGTTTGATGAAGTGAGCTTGAGGTGGGTTTTCAGTCTGTTGGATAGCTTAATGTAAATGGTTTGGGATCACTTTCTAAGAACGCATGCTTTGGGAATAATTGGTGATCTATCATGGTATCGAAGCTTTTGTTTCTGGGAAGTCTTGGGCTCAGTCAGTCTCTCCATTTGCATATCCATGTATGGATCATGGATGGTGGAAGTTAACTTTAAATCCAACCAAAGCAATGTCTACGACCCACAATCACTCAAAATGCAAATAACCAATAGCAGCCTTTCTAACATGGTATAAAAGTTGGATGAGTTGGTAGTTAGCAGTATCAACTACTATCAAATCAAGAAACAGACCACGCATTCGAACCTTGCTATCTACCTACTAATTTGACATGCATTTGGTCCCCTTGAAATTGAGCTTCACTACAAGTGATGGGGAAAAGTTGGGGATATGAATAAGTAGTTTACCCCTCTTCAATAGCTTAAGCCTTTGGATGGATTAACGGTTTACGAAATTTTTAATATTAGAAGAATGGTCAAATAGTTTTGATCAAAACAATCGGTAGATTTATTACAGTAAGGACAGCAAAAAAATTCTCACTTTCAAGTATTCCAGAAACATCTAGTCTGAGCACTGTGGCAAACTGAGGTATTTATCGACTTTTCACTCAGAAGACTAGACAGAGATTGTTTCTCTACAGGCTATGTTATGCTTAATCAGTTTCTTATATATAGGAAAAAATCTACTTAGTGCTATAATGCGTTGTAGCTCGTTTCAACAATGTTTTAGCCAACCACCACTTAGAAGGAATCAAAAGGTGAAAGCATAGATTCAATGTGGTCATAAGTCGTCATCTATTGCAACAGGACATTCACAAGAAAGGTAGAAGCTGGTAATAACAGAATGCCACTGACTCTGTATCAAGAAGCTTGCTGTGGGCTGAGCTCTGGAGCGATTGCAGCATCTATTGGTGTCCCATGGCTCTTGGCTCGTGGCCGTGTAAAGGCTGGTGGGAATCGTATAAGCATTTTACAGGATCTGTATCGTAAATGTGCAGATGAAGGGGCTTTAGCGCCATGGAAAGGTGGACGGCACCACTCAAATTATACGATCTTAATAAACGTAGGCATGCTGACACCATACAATCGAAGTTTCAACTATTTTCGGGAATCTCTTGGTTTAAGTGAAGATGGAAGCACAGTGGGTAATGTGCTTTTCTATCCTCCTCATTATAGCTGTTGTCGTTGTCGTTTTTTCCTTCCCCGGTAAACGGCTGTTGTTAGTGTGTTGTATATACTGTGTGCATGTTGCTGGAAATTCTGCCCACTAAGGCTTTATTAACTGAACTCTGCACCTTCTACTTTTTATGTTAAGTTGTATCTTGTGATTTTGGCACAAGTTTTCATGAAGAATGATCAAAACCAACAATTTTTATCCTAGAGGATATTTTCCTAATCACACTCCAAGAAGTATTCTTCGATTATTTGCGGTGTATCTTATCAATTGAGGACAAATCTTTCTCGCTGTTTGTTTGTGCCTTCAATTGGCTTGGTTAATTCTTTGGAGCTGCCAGACCAAAGGAAAATTGTGTAGATGCTTTCAATGTATACTTTGTTTTCTCTCGTAGTAGTGAATTCACTTGAGAGTACCAATCATCTGGTTTTTTTTTTCCCTTTAACTTGAGAATACCAATCGCTTCATGTTTAACATATTCTGCCAGGAACTGTGTTCTGTAAATTTATTTTCTCTTCCGCCGAGGATATTCATATTGACAGTATTGTGGGTTGAGAAAAAATTGGTTTTGTGTCATTTGGTGGTGTAACTCCTATGTAGCACGGATACGGACATAGGATTTCTAACAAAATGGGGACACAGACACTGCAAGGGACACGACAAAAATAGTTAAATAGTATTTTTTTATTCCAGTGGAAACATAGGTATATGTAGAAGTACGAAGTTCTACAGAAGCATCAATATATATATATAAACCCGTGTCATATATACCTTATATACACATCATATTACACTTTTAACACAGAAGATTTGAAGTAATACACATTTATCTCCAAAATATTTAAAAATCGCTTGCATATTTAACCCTTATCGTGTCCCTATACATGTCCCTCCCTTGTACCCGTCGTGTCCCCCTAAACAATAAATTAAATTTTACGAACCTGCCATGTAGTGTGTCCCATACGTTTTTTGCAGTGTTCCCGTGTTGGATGCGAGGACATGTTGGCCTCTAAGAGTGTCAGTGCTTCATAGTGTAACTCAAATAGTTTTTTTTATTACCTTGGTGCCTTGACAAACTCGCATTTTGCCGTAGAGTGAAGAATGCGTGCCTCACATAACTCTTCTAAATGTATGCAGTATCCATAGACCATAGTCTAAGACTCGACACTAAGAGAAGGGTACGAGATCCGTGCCAGTCATGTTTAGTTGGGCATCCACCTGAAAAGCATATTTTTTAGTTCACATTTTAATCATGAACTATGCATGGGATTGATCCATTATGCATGAATGTTGTGCGACACCTTGTAAGTACCATTTATCCTTAGAACTTAAAAGTGCTAACTAAGAAATATGAGTCGTTCCTTTTCAACAGTTGTGCCTCTTAATCTGGTCTAAATTTATTGCACTTATGTAAATGGAAAATTCAAACTTGTTTCACCAATCAAAAGAAACTAAGGAATATGACTATAAAGCCTGTCCCCCTGCTATTTGTTGATTTTTGGTATGGACATTAGATTAGATGAATCTGACACTTGCATGAATCCTTGAAATGGATTTGAATTTTTCAGGGGCGGGTCTAGTTTCAGGATTTTTTGCTTCTTTCTGCAGTATGCCATATATGAATGTTTGTTCGACCATGATGTCCACGAAGCCTGATGCCAATGGGAAGTCCCCATATTCTAGCTTTCTGGATTGTGCCATCAAAAGTTTGAAGTCAAGGGGTCCCCTTGCATTCTTCACTGGCTTTTCCAAGCATTTTCTCAAAACCACTTCTCCTATCCTGGTACTCCCTCTCTAACTTCCTCTTGTACAAACTGTATTGCGTTTTTTTCCCGGTTATTTTGCTCAGTAAAAAAGGTGGGCTGGATTAAACTAGCGTAGCGAGTCTAGCAACCGCCGATCTATCACCCCATCACGGGCTCCGTTGTCCCGCCGAAATGCAAGTTAAATTGGTGGCTGTATTGCATATATATTCACGGTTGAATCATGCTCTTCTTTTTTTTTTTTCTTTTGTTGTCTGTGCAGATCCTTTGGAGTTGTTTAGAGGCAGTTCGCAAGAGCGAGTGATGGAGATCGCATAAGACCCAAGATCACTCATATATGAGGCATGGACGAAAGAATTAATATCTATTGGTCTTTGATGATTTATTGTCTTCGATTTATTTTACGTTATTTTAGGAAGCCAATATGTTATTTAGGAATCTATTGTTATTTTTATTTTGGAAACATGTTTATCTCAGTTTTGGAAACAATGTGGCTAGCCTATAAACAATGGTACTTTTTATATATATATATATATATTTATTTTGTGGGTTCAATCTCACCGGCCGTTCGGCATCAGCGAGGAATTGGATTTGTAGGACTCAAAGACATTGAAATCCTCACTTCATGATCCAAAGGCTGTTTAACCATTTTGCATGTAAAGAGAGTTGTGAACGATGGTTTTGGTGATCTTCGATCATTATTACTTGCAGTTGAGCTGCCACCTTAGTGGTAGTGGTATAGGAAGGATGGCGAAGTCCATGGACTCAAGTCACCTTTTGCTTGATTGACCTTGGTCTCAATTTAAACCGTTCCTTTTCGAGATCCGCGACTTTTAATCTGGTCATGAACAAATAATGCATGCACTTGTACGTGCAAAAAGAAAATCCAAGTTTTTTTCAGCAATCAGAAGAGCTCGATCCATTAGTTCTTCCCTACTAAGTTTTCATGACGATTTAAAATTGAGTTCTGAACAGGGTGAGATACTTTTGTCTTGTGGGGTGATTTAATTAAACAGGATCAGTACTTTCACATTTTTGCTCCCATTAAGTTGGAAGAGTTACTAATTCGATCTGGTTTCTTCAGATGAAATTGCGGAAGCATAATGCTTTATGTTATTTGAATTAGATCGATCATTGAACCAATATTGGCTTTAATTTCTTGTACTATAATTAGCTGCTTCTAGATCAAGGTTATAGTAATACTTGAGATATTGGAAACAATTACGTACTATTTTAAGAGCATAGCTAAACACGCAAATTTTAAGACCGTATAGAATGTAATAAAAAATCTCAAATCTCATACATATATATATATATTATTACTACAACGGTAGTAGTGATAATCAAAGTCACTTTTCGTTGGTGATGTAATAGTGACGCTGAAAAAATGAGAAGGTTGTTGGGGGTGGAGGAGATGATAGAATGATGAAAGACTGGTGTGGTGAGTGAGACTATGGGAGGAGATGGTGTCCCGAAGCAAACCAAAAAAAAAAAGAAGCTCTTTTAGGGATTGAGGGTGGAAAAGGATGAATTTTTCATTTGCTTCCAAGTTTTGGCTTTCCATTAAACATTCGTAGCAAGAGGTAATTATGCTTGACGAGACCCATCTTATACGACTCTCTCATTTAGCGCTTTATAGCTTTTGGTTTTAAGAGTCGTGACTTCAACAATAATACTAGAGCCCGTTCCAGAACATCTTCTTAGAAAATAAGTACTTATTTCACATTTTCAAACTCAAAAATAATATAAATGAAAAATAACTTTCCATATATATTGCATATTTTTATATTTCAATAAGCCCATCGTTTTCCTTGTCTCTCTTCTTTTCCTTCTTTCTTTCTGGAGTTCTTATGCTTCATCTGTAGGGTGTGTGCAATGTTCTGGTCCACCTTTGTCCATTTATTCAGCAAGTGAGTTATTAGCAGTTTATTTCCTTTCTCTTTTTGTCTGCTTGGAAATTCTTGATCACCACTTAATTAGCTGCACTATTTTGATCGCTGATTTGCTCTTTCATTAATTTTTAGATATTTCTTTTCATCTTTACTTTTTAGGCCTTTCTCTAAAATAAAAGGCCTTTCTTCATCTTCATTTGTTCGTCGGAATGCAATCTAATTGAGCAGCGGATACCACCGGGCCGGTGTCTTACTACTTGAAGCTTCATACACAAGTTTACAACTTGGATCTTTTGAGTAAGTTTTCTGGGGCCTTGCGTAGTAATTATATAATTCGTGTAATTGTTGATCACCATTTCTATAAGTTCATTATTTTGTCACTAGCTCGTTGTCGTGTTTCCCAGTATATTCACTACCCCAAGATGAAGTGATAATAATCTTCATTTACATCACTTATGTTTGTGTCCTTTACGCCAAATGAATTATGCTCTTGGAGAGGACAAGTCTCACTATCATCGTAAACAGAAGCATATATGCAAACTACTGTAATTTTTTTGTTTGTCCACTCTTCAGGTCAATAAAGAGGTAATGAATTCTTCTCGATCTTCTTGTACAAAAAATATTTGTATATCCTTGCGTATTGTACCAGTATATCTCCATGAGCAATGATTTTGAAAGACCCAACTCAGTGGTTTCTTGCTTCGGAGGATGTCCAATGTGAAAAAATGAGATCTTCCTGTAAGAGTTCGCAACAGTTTGAAACACACCTAAATCGTTGTTCTCAGTCTCGTGTAGTGCATGACATGACAGAAATTGCTAATAGTGAAATTTTGATTATACATAACCTTAACAATGAATAGGATCCAGAATGTTGAGATTACAAATAACAAATACCCTCTCTATCAACTTAAACTTTTAGATGAGTTGGTGATTAAGATTTACCATATCAAAGCAAGTAATTGGTCACACATTCGAGCTTCACTATGTACCCATTAACTATATACATGTTTGGTCCCCTGAAAAGGCTAAAGGCTAAATGTATAAAATGGGATTTCGGAATATAACTATTTATGTGACCTCTATCTACTAGGTTTAAGCCTTTTAGATGAGTTTGATATTAACAATTTAAAGTTCAGGTGGGAGAAGAAATTGTCAAATAGGTTTCTTGGACATGAAAGTTAATGGTTTGAAAAGTGAGGAGAAAAAATATCTCATTTTTTCTTCTAGACCAGTAATAATTGGTATTGGTAATCCTGCTAGTTGTTTTCTAATACAACAAGGACAATGAAAGAAACTGTAGAATGCATTTATTTACTTTCCCATTTCGTTCACGCAGTTGAGAGTACAAATAAAAGAATAGTTAAAAAGTATATTGTTGATTTTCAAAACTCATATTGGTACTATTAAGAACTGTTTCCTGTATACATGTGCTTCTAAATACAATTTTATGCTTAATCTAGTTAATCAGTTCATAATGTGTTGTAGCTGCATTCATGATTGTATTTTGTGTTTTAGCAAACATTTATACTAGTAGTATATGTCAAGCTTATGTTAGAAGACTCAGAAGTGTAGACACCTATATCCAATTTTGTGACACTCTGTCCTGTTTTGCTATAGAATTCTGACAAGAAAGGTAGAAGCTGCTAATAGCGGAATGCCCCCGACTCATTTTCAAGAAGCTTGTTGTGGGCTGACATCTGGAGCAATTGCAACTTATTTTTGTACTCTATTGTACTTGGCTATGAGTATGAAGGGTCATCTCTACCATACAGCTGCAAAGGAAGGGGTTTTAGCATTATGGAAAGGCGTGCACCCTCATGCAAATGCTATCATCGCTTGGAACATGGGCATGCTGGCACCATATAATCGATGTTACAACTATTTTAGGGGTTTAAGTGAAACAAGAGCCATCATCGGTAACATGCCCTTCTAAATTCTCATTGCTATAGCTGTCATTAATGCTGTATATTTCAAAATGTTGTAGAACCATTGTTCATTCTCTTTTCTTTTCAGCCTATACTAGCTTCGTGTTTGTGTATGAGGGGTAGGGGGAAGGTTTTTCCTTTGTTTTCCCCCTGACTACTAATTTACAAAATTATTAAGGAAATATCATGTCATATTGCTGTTTGGGGTAACAACAGCAATTGTAGAGAATAACGAGTTGGAAATGCTTCCGTTTCCTACGTAATTGTAGTTTGGTGGTGGCCTTAAAACTTCCTCATCCATTGTTTATTTTCCTTTTTGTTGTTTCATCGAAGGATGATGCCATTACTAATCCAGGTGCCGGGTATGGTAGGACTTGATCCCAAATCTTCGGCGCTGCCATCATAAATTCCTTAAAAAGAGTCATCTTTGTTGGTTGAGAACATGTCGGAACAATGTATTTGCCAATTACCAATTCCTAATAACCTTACGTTGACCACTGGTGTGGTGGTTAAGAGCCTGCCAACCTCGAAATTGTGTGCTCAAGTATTTGTGCATTTGATGCCAAAGGTTAGGTACTTGGGTTTGTACCCAATCTACTCTCCTAACCACCCATTAATGGGTAATATCTAGGCGGACTTTTTACCCATCACTTCATGCTAGCGGGATTCTGCTCGCCGCTGATCTCTTGACATTTATGTTCTCTATCCCACCAAGCGTTCATTAAGAAATCAGTCTGGCTTTGGAAGACTAAGTATAGTGCCATTTATGTTCTCTGTCCCACCATGCTTCTTTTTTTTCCCTATATCATCATCTGCATGAATGCTTGGTGATGCAGTTTAGAGAATTATCTAGTCTAGCCGAGGAACAACGGTTAACTGGTTGTGATATTCCAGGGGCCAGTGCTGTTTCAGGCTTCTTTGCTGCAGCCTGCTGTTTTCCAATTCAGTATGTTAACGCAATCGTGGAGAACATGAAGCCTGATGCCAATTGGAAGTCATATAGCATCTGTCTGAGTTTTGCCCTCAAATTTTTGAAGTCAGGAGGATCCATGTTATTCTTCACTGGTCTTTATAAGACTGTGTTCCAAACCACTCTTCGTATCATGGTACTCTCTCTCTCTCTCTCTCTCTCTCATATTCAGAAACTGGAATAATGAAAATTTTATTATTACGGATCAAAATTCAATAGTTCTTTTTGCTCTATTGGATGAATGATTCTGCAGGTTCTGTGGTACTTATTTGAGAAAATTCGGAAGCAAGAGGAATCTATTGGAATGTCTCACCACAAGGAGAGGGAAATCTTCACTTCAGAATGGAAGTAGAGCTGACCAGCCCCTATTTGATTTTCTACAGCAGATGAAAGCTCGTTTACCCTGATTAAGAGTCCTCCAGTACTCCAACGCAATTCTATGAGGTTTGTGTAAGATAAATTTGGCGGCAATGAAAGAATCTGCAACTGAGCCACATTAGTGTGTGTATAGAAAGGATATTGAAATCCCAGGGTGTTCCATATGAGCAGAACATGAATTATCCCTATATTGTGATCTAAATGTCTGAATCAGCTAGCTCTTTACTTCCTTTGAGAAAACCCAAGAACCCATTGACCTTTGAAAATATTGAAAAAACAATGTCATCTTTTTTCGGGTAAAGTAAGAACATCAGTACATCATTCTCCTTTGAAACAATATTCTGAAGCCCAAAATAACAAAGTTGCATGAATTATTCTAGCACTTGGTTCAATACCAAATACAGTATTTCGGCAGATAAAAAAAAAAGTAGTCTTTTGCAACTGAGGCACATTACAAATTTAAAGGATAGTAGTAATTTCATGAATTTTGGTAGTTGTTTCTGACAAGAAGTTCGCATTGGCTCAAGCTTGATGTTCCTTCATATTTACATAAACTTGGTATTGGATTTCGTTTTTCCACTTTGTTCACATAGAACTTGTTTGCAGATTTTTTATTAGATTTGTTTACCCAATACGGGAAACAAAAACCCAAGGATCTGACATGGGTGTGGATTATTTTGAAGTCTTTCGCAGGATTTAGCCAATTGTGTTGATTGTGGAATATAACTGAGAATTATCAATCGCTGTTCTGGGGATTGGATAATCATAGCAGGGGAGTAAGAGCTAGAAAATGTACTAAAACATGTACTTTAATTTCAAGAACTCAAGAAAGGATATCTTGAGCAATACAGGATACATGAGGTTCATTACCGTTAAAAGGCAAACAAGGATAAACTCACGTAATATCTTACATAGGGATTTATTAGTCAACAAAACTGAGGAGGATAAAATGGTAGGGGATAAGATCCCACGATCATCGAATCGTAAAAATAATAATAATAATAATAATAATAACTTGAGCAACTAGCTCACTCGAAAAATGTGATTCAAACCACGGATTAAGTCCATTCTGATACTGAAACCAGTAAAACCCATCATTTTATGAAATTAATTCTACCTCAGTAAATAGGTCATCCAATTTATGCTAACCGATCATGGTCTGCCATAACCAAACACGGGACAATGATGGTTATCAAGAGCGCAACACGGCTCTTAATCTGAAAGCGGATAATACTATTACTCCTAGACCCTGAAACACATCAAAGATCGTCATCAATAATAATATCAAGAATCATCAAAGATGCCAAAGCAAGCAGTAAAATAGATGAATCTATAATTAGAAGGCAAGAAACAGGTAGGAAAATAGAAATCAAGGAAGGTGAATGCCAGTCAGCGGTTTGTCGGTAGAGATAAAAAAGGCAGGAGTTCATTTTTGCCAAGTGGAATCATACAGCATACTCGAGAGTTCATCTAAAATTCCATTCGTCTAAAGTTGTAGTGTGAAAAATGGCCCCTCCTGATCCTTCTTTCAATGGCACCCTCGATCTCATTTAAAATGTGAGTCCAACTAGGGCTGCAAATGGACTGAATTGTTCGCGATCATCTCGAGGCTTGGCTCGTTAGTAAACAAGTCAAGCTCTAGTTTTAAGTTCGTTTAATAAACGAGCTGAACTTGAGTTAGTTGTAACTCAACTCATTTATAAAAGCTCAACTCATTTGTAGACTTGTAGAGGCTTAGCTCGTTTATAGAGAGCTCGAGCTTTGATTATTTGGGCTGAAGCTCGAGCTAGTATAGTTTTCAAGGAGCCGAGCTCGGACACTTCAAAGCTCGACTCGACTCGTTTGCAGCCCTAAGTCCAACCAAGGAAAAGTTTAGGTTTCTGCAATTATGACATCATACATCCCAAACTAAAAGTTTGGGAGTTAGGAAGGGCATAGCCCACAGGAGCTTGGCCCCATAAATGCACCTGTTTATACATGGACCTTATATATATACGTGTGCACGCTACTCTCTGCTCGTCACCGACTCAGTTCGCAGAGAGTGCAAAATTCTAAGGATTTCACCGAACTCACCATGCAACTATTGCAAAGTTAAGCAACAAAAAGGAAAACAAGAGACATAGGAGGTGCAGCATTCTATTACTGTGACTTACATTATGTAGCTTTAGACAGTCACATATAACTGCGCTGGAACTAAGTACAAGGAAGGATGTTATAGGGAAAGAGAAGGAAAGCCAGAATCAAATATTTATATATGGCAGACAAAGCAGCAAAAATTCACCTGGTAATGTAAGAGTTGTCCAAAGTATTGATCACAACCTGATCACCAGCTAAGACATGTGCGGGTACCTAAAAATTCACATGGTGGAAGAAAGGAAATAAGAATTTCACAGATTACGAATGCCTCCTAACTGAACTAGAATTAAGGGTTAAAGCATATGGTTCAACAAACTAAACGTGCTCTATAGGTAACAACTAACATATAATCAGTACTTACAAGTCGAACTAAAATTGCCGTGCGTATGTACAAAATTCCAAAATCATTGGGCTGCTTTTATCAGGGAAATAAAGTGAAGATTCTTCATTAAAAATAAAACCTTGAGACTTAATGATCTGAGATCTAGGTAAGCCTATTGAATCCTATGGAGTGACCAATGATAGTGGTTTGTAGGGCTGGGGCAGATGGATTGATTGAAAAGGATGGTGAGCTTGATCATAATGGCAGAGACCGACGGGAAAATGGATGAGATAAAAAAGTAAAAAAAAAAACTCTTCATAGGTCTATTTTGTACCACCAATTAATTCAAGGATTTCAGAGATGATAATCTGCATTGATGATCAACTATGGCTCGCAGCCTCGCAATCAGCAGTGATATTTAAAAAGATAGGCGACAATGATCTGGTGAAAACAAAAATCTTCGGGCAAGGATGGAAATGATAGTTGGCAACTTGGCATCAACAAGTTTAACTTCAAACAAATTGTAAGAATCAACAGCAACGAAGGTGATTGAGGATGAGCACCGATTGACCGTAAAACATAAAAATAATAGCAAACTCTAAGAAATTAAAAAAAAGAGAGAGTAAAATAATGCAAATTACCTGCACAGAGAGCCCATTGTCCAGTAAAACTTTTTTATAGCTGTAAATCCAAGGATGAAAACCCGCCATTTAGAGGGTTTAATCAGAAACAAGTAAAGAAGCAGGTGAAAATGCTTATACTGATGAGAAATTCTTTCACAGGCAGGCATGTAATAATGTATGTTTGTGCGCGTGCGTGGGTGATCATACTTGCAGCAGATGTTCTATAATATTCTTGAAAGAGACCTAATGCCACATGAATGATATTATTCCACTCTCATGCATACAATTTGATGAATACGCCACTAGAGATTTACAACAAGATAAACTTACTGAGGAGTAGCTGCAATCCCCTTCATAGGAACTTGTGCTTCCACAACTTCGCATGTCACCCGTTGTGGGACCGATGCAGACATTGGTTTCCCATCATAAAGCTGCACCGTAACTGTCATGTCATCTGTGTGTGGTGAATAAAACAGTTTAGTTTGTTGAAAACTACATATTCGAGCTAGACTTTACTACATCGAAAGTAATCAACTAAAGTGCCAAAAAGTAGAGGAATTATCAACCATCTAATGTTACATGAGACGAACTCATATATCATTGACTCTTTCTCTCCATATCTTAACAATGTCCATACATGAAAACAACAAACTTTTACAAGTAACCAAAAAAAGGAAAGTAGAACATCTGACGTTTGATTTTTTAAGAAACGAAAAAGCATTCACAATTGTGTGATTTTAGAGGATGCAAAACAAGTACCTATGCTTTTGATGCTTCCAGTAACTAACAATTCTTTATACCTACGCATGTACTTTGCTTTCAATACACTGGAAAAGGAGAATTAGCGATTAGCTAGCAACACTAAATAGGTGAAAATATCAAGAAAATCGCATTGTGCAGGATGACAACTAAGGCAAAGGTGATAATGGTGTGGGAGAGCATGGTGCCGACGGTGGTGCGTATGGTAAGGCAGTCAGGCAGGTGGTATGGATCACAGGGCGGTTGATCTTGTATTGACCACATTAGCTAGAAGGTAGTCAAAGATGACAATAGCAACAATTAGGTCGTAAATGTTCTTGCGACAGGCCTTATGGTTGTCGATGTGCAAGATCTTTCACGAAACTATTGAACTAAAACCAGGGCCTCACGTCATTCACTCATCATCTCCATGAATGAATACCCCATCCCCATCTTCAACAACTTTTCCTCTTCTCATCTAGGTAGTGCCACCTATGAATTCATCTGGTTAAAGCATCCAACTCAAAACCAATTAGCAATGAGTGGAGAGGGCACTCAGGCTTGTATACTAGTTTTGGAGGTTATAATTAACTAATGTGGGACAAGCTCTAACACTTCCCGCATGTGCGAACCTTGACCCGCATGTGGAGGGGTAAACAAAAGATCCATGACATCATAACAAAACAAGGTTCCCTTATGGCATGAACAACGGGGCAATTAATCAAGAGAGTCTTGTCCAAAAGCATCCGAAAGCCTAGCTCTGATACCATGTTAAAGCTTCCAACCCAAAACCAATTGGCAATTAGTGAAGAAGCCGCCCAGACTCATATACAAGTTTTGGAGGTTTTAATTAACCAATCTGCAATAAGCTCTAACACAACCAAACATATACTCCATGTTCATTACTATTGGCAGGTAGGCATCTCAACATTTCCACTTCAGCAACTCTCATTTTCCATCTCACTTTCATTGCTCACAATACCAATAGTTCACATAAAGCTTTAGCTCTTATTGTTTGGGGTTATATGGACTCAACATCCTGATTAATTTTGTTTTCTTTCATTTGTTGTGGATAAAAAGATTAATTTGTTTTAGCTCAATAAACTGTACTTCTATATCTAAGCTTTGCTTGTGAAGAATCATAAGATACAAGTACTATCTTCGCCTCTTCAGCAAAGGGACATTACGAGAAGAAAACCAGCCAATTATAATTTGAAGGAACACAAAAATGTACATAACAGGATATTGAGTACTAAACCTTTCAGATAAACAGCAGCTTCGCCGAACAAGTCCTTGGGCACATCCAATTGATCATACGTTTTTGGACTGATCAAAATTGCAAAAAGAGAACACACGTGTATTTGGTCAGTATAGGTATCGTACATTGTTCACCACACGAGTAAATTAAATCGCAAATAAGGCAGTGTACAACGAAAAGGGGAAAAAAATATAGACATAACTTACTCTGTTAGAACTACAAAGTCGTCCTCAGTATACAAGTATTTATAGGGCTTTTCTTGAACAAATACTTCTGCACAGGGTCAACTGAATTTAAAATAACACAAAGACAGACAAAATGCAACAAATATTGTTTGCTTGTCCAACTCCTCTAAAAGCATAAGCTGTTACAGTAACATCACGACATCCTCAAGAAGCCCCCTATATTATGACCAGGCTCTACTCCACAAGGGGGCCAAACATTTGCCAGACATTTTACTTATATTTTCCAAAAAGGTTAACGCAAAGCTACAGATTAATCAGGTATTCCCATGAATTTGAATAAGGTTATCGGCAAATCAAGTATAATGGATCAACAAATTTAACACATATTAGAAGGGATTGAGCATATCTTTTATCAAGTTATCAGGCTGTTAGCTTCCCAGACAAGAGTTTTTGCATTCAATGTAATCTGGTCATCTGTAAAACACTAAAACCTAATTTCTCACATCATACTAAACTCAAAATCATAATGCATGCTCCTTGGCCCTTGGAAGCAAGATAGCAAGCAACGAGGTCAAAAGATCCTTGGGCGATTCTCCACTAACAAACAACCGATCCCACCAACTTACACTATATTGGAAGATCCAAAAACCAAAGATTTCTTAGCAGCCCAACAAATATATATCAGCCATTTGAAGAAGTATTCAGCCATGGTAAGAGTCTGAAAACGGTTGCTTGACCCTGGGCCTAGAAAATGCCCAAGTTCTCATAACAAATGCAGCTCAATAGTCAAGACAAACCCAAACAACATGACACAAATATCAATTGAAGCAAAAATTAGGGTTAAATATAGAGGCCATTAACGGGTTGCATGCGCTAAAATCTTTATGTAGGAGGGAGGAAGAAAGAAGGGACCACCCTTTGATCTACGTCCAATAGATGACAAAGATTTACCCAGCACAGGACACATTTAAAAGCCATATTCAAAGAAAATATGCTAGGCACCACTAAAAGCTTAAGTTACTAAGTACAAGAGCATAGGTTGGAGTCTAAACCATGTTTCACGAAAAGGATGGAAAATGTAGGGTCATATGCAGCCGTTAAAGAGTGATCTATCCATACACCTTGATGTCAATTCTTCCCAAGTTAACACCTTTAAGGAGCGGTTCTACACCACATGAAACATTGTCTTCCAAGCAGGTTCAGGGTCAGATCATCAGATCTCAATGAAGCTTAGAAATGAGAACGCATTCTGATAGTTCTGCTAGCCTGCTAGCCAACGTTCGCCATTGACTATTGGATCATGATTACCCAAAACAAATCAGTGGGGCAACATGCATAACCAGTATAGAGTATTTTAAGGTACCATAAATACAAATACTTAAGAAGTCTGTATACATACTTTCAACAGCCTCATCTGTACGAAGCCTTTCATTTACTTTGTTCCCACTGTCAACATCACGAAGCTCCACCTGTAGTTTTAAAGAAAGTAACGGTAACACACAAAATAGTTCGACGAAACTCTTTCAAATTATACCAGTGTAACAAGCCCTGAAAATAAGAAAAGCTCTTCTTGCAAGGGGTGACAACTGGATATTATTCTTCACTTGCCTTACAAAAAAGAGAGAAAGAAAACATTCTCCACTTATACACACGCACACGAACACTCACACTCACACTCACATATATACATATAGATAAGAACCACCAAGCCTGTGGAGATACTTAAGCTCAAGTCCTAGATAAGAACCTATAAAACACTAGAATTCCCTTGTTGTAGATACCTTACTCCGGTTTTTTTTTTGAAAGGCATTGATACCTTACTCCGTTAACATCTAGTGTTTCTCGAATAGTGTGATATCGCACACTGGGGGGAGGGGGGGGCTCAAACCATGTTTCCACTCGGGGTAATTCCTTAAATGCCGATAGAAAACAAGAAGGAACTGAAAACAAGTACGTGTTTGGGGCCTTTGGGCATCATTAACCAACTCATTTTGACTCGTACTGATTAGAGTTTTACTCGACGAGAAATTGAACTAAAAGCTATCGAATTGGCCTACTTCTTGTGCGAGTTCGGGGGGGAAATTAACTGAAGCAACTGTTGTAACTAAAATATCAACTATAACGTACAAGTAAAAATGAGAAATGCCACAACTGTGAGTGGGAGGACTACAAGTCTACAATCATGTGAAACAAACCTGTATGCACGCACCCCCTCTTCCTTGCACTGTGTGCTGTGCTTTTACGACCTGAACATGGACGAGTTCAGGTAAACAAGCGAAATTAATCAACCAACCAAAGAAACAATTTTGAAGATGATAAATCGAATTACCTGATAAATTTTGCCTGAAGCATGATGACAAGTCCCGACAGTAACCACATTATAAAACGTAACAGTTAGTACACATAGGAGTATATTACTATTAGTGGTTTGTTGTCCATACAATACAAGGAGAATATGTAAAGCAAGAGAAATTGGAAGTCCAAACCTTTTCTTCCAATGACGTTTCCCGGTTTCACCTGTGGCAATTTAAGAAAAGGAACAAAATCAAGGAAACTGAAAATACTCAGGTTTGGAGATTGTAAAGGAGAAGTGAAAAGAAGAGGGAGAGAGAGAGAGAGAGAGAGGGGCAGTATACATCGGAGCCGCGGTATTTGGCGCCGCGGAGCTGCGTGGCGGACCATGGAGAGGCGAGGAGGGATTGGACCAGCGGCTGTGATTGGCGAGGAGTGGTGAGGGTTCTTCTAGCAATCGTCGGAGAAGAAGTAGTAGTTAGTAATCGTGATTGTGATTGTGATGATGAAGGCGCGAGATAGTTGTGGAGAGCTCGGGAGAGTTTTTTCGTCGCCGCGACTCGCATTTTTTTGGCTCTCCCGGTTTTGAATCACTGTTGTGTCTCTCCCTAAACTCCCAACTGTCGCCGGAGTTAACTGCGCATCATATTAACTAATCAGCTAGCGCCTCAACTTTCCGATTCAGTCAATACTAGGTCATTTATAATGAAACTAAAAAATTCACAAAGAAAAATTTGTTATGGCATGACCTCGAAAATTTATACCATGATTAATTACGTGAAGAACAACCCCATCAACCAACCGGGATAACCCGGGGCTAGCTCATGATTCTGTAATCTGTATTGGTACTTTGTATGGCACAAGTTGTTTGATTCTATAGTGCTGTGTGGATCTAAAACTATTGGTCGTGTGGAGGGCCTAATGTATAGGTACAGGGCTGAAGTTATGGATATGCAGTTGGGTTGAACCCAAGCAAGCGTTATGAGATGCCTGGGCCCTGAGGCCCGTGACACTCTGAGCCATGGGCTTTAAACTTGAAGGATAAATTACAGGCCAGTCCAAGTAATTGGCCCATATTCCAATGAACTCTAGCTCAATCTAAAAATGTTTCATCAAGGAGAGGGCCATACTTTTCTACCTAGACTTGCAAGTAAATAAAAATGGTAGTAATACTTCTAGATAGAATGGCGGGAAGGCGACTATTGGGTCAAGTGGTGTTTGAACAGGCCCAGTCCGCTTCAGAGATCTGACCCAGCCGATGCCACATGGATTGCAGGATGACACTACTAGGCCATGTGGCACCGACCAACGCACAACTCGGCAAATTTAACTAGTTAATGCGAAAATTGTTTTTATTTGTGCCAAAACTGGAGTGCATAAAAGCTAGTGCACTACAGTTTTGACACAAACAAAAACAGTTTTGGCACTATCAACATTCAACACTCTAGTTAATATTGCTTCTGTTTTATGGCAATCTGATTCTAATTTCTTGTTGATATTTTAGGCCTCCATCAATTGTCTTGAGCCGCCTTACTTCCTAGACTAAACTGTGGCTTACTTTCTTGAATGTCGGCTGATCTTTAACCATCGGCGCGTCTTCTGCTAACTTCTGACCGGTTGGTCCCGACATTGCCTTTGATTACGAGCCCACTAACTTCGAAATTACACCCTCCGTCCTAATTTTTTAGTCCCTCGTTGTATCCTGACCGAATAGAAAATGGAGGAAGTATATTAACAAGGGTTCAACATTAGAGAGATAAGAACTCGATAATTAGTGATCTAATAGTTAAGGCCTGAGACTTAGATATTTTCTATCTCTTAGGCTTAATGTTCGAAACTTTCGAGGCGATATCAACTCATATGGGTCAATGTGTACGGACTTTATCCCGTCTTTAGAGCATCTCCAATGGTTCGCATGCTATAAGGATAGCTATTGCTATAATATAACAATGAATAGTGCTGAATTGTTATGTTAACTTATAGCGATGTTGCTCCAACGGTATATATGCTACGTATTTCTTTTATTTTTCATAAAATATTAATTTGAATTGTCATTTATGGGTCCCCTGATGAGAGAGGTAGAAACAAAGAAGCATGATATGTTATAGCAAGAGTTGTATATTACGGTATATTTGGCACGACATATAGCTATTGGTTAATATAGCATTTTTTTTTTTATCCGCTCGAAAGTCATTCATAATAAAAAACGCCATACGGCATCTACAGATTTCAATCAAAACCACGAAAGGGTACAACCGGAATAACCGGAAGGACTAATTGAAGCCTGAGAGCATGGACCTCTTCACACCGTCACATACTCAAAGGCAGGGTCGGGACACGTGGAGTATGCATCCAGACAAACAATTCCCTTCGAGAAACAAACCCTAATCGAGGTGATCAAAGCAGCACAGAGAAATCTGTCTTCCCCAATACAGTAATCCAAAAGCCAAATCGCCGGCGAAACCGCGAAGCAAAAACTCAAAGAGATTTTCCTTCGCCGGTGAGGACGCCACTCCAAAGAGCAAACTCCCGCTGGCACGCGGAGTTTTGGCCACGGAAGGGCAACCGTTGACAGTCCAACGCAGCTCCGAAGCCACGGCGGGCAGACCACCGATCAGAGGCAGCAACCAAACCAAACCAAACACAAAAAAAGAAAATTTAGACCTTCATGGTATAATGCAGCTACACCAACACACATATATATAGCATGCAGTTGGAGATGCTCTTAAATGAGCTTATGTTAGTAGACGGTGAAATAAATCCTCAAAACTTAGTTAAGATTCGTGTAAATTAACTGAACAGAATACCATGCGTTATGAAAAAAGGAAAAAGAAAAAAGAGAAGATAAGGGAAATTAAAAGTAACATGGGAAGCAGTGATGGATAGGCCCCCACCGGTGATAGCTTATGGACAAAGCTTACCTTACCAGTATGATTGTGGTATGCCTTTTCTTTGGAGAGACCAACATGTGCAGAGCATATGATCTGTACCTTCCATTCCCATGTATTTTCTCACCATATAAAAATACTCCATATGAACTCCTGGCCTCTTTTCTTGTCTTGTCTTGTTCCTCCTCATAATAATTACTCCAGTATTCAAAATATTTTTTAATTAACAAAGAGAGGAAAGTCGAGCTTGGTTTGGTTGGGATTAATCTGTAGTTGTTGGGACCGGATTAGAAGATGCATGTTAAACAACCAACATTCAACAGTAATTTGGGTGATGAGTGAGATTTAGACAGTCAACATAATTAAAGATGGGGTGGCTCTCATTTTCACTTAAAGCACCACTAGCTAATTGCTCCTACAAATTAACACTATGGAACCGGGCAAAATTTTAGTGTGAAGCCTTTAGGAGCGAGCTTAATTAAGTACTAATGTTAAGAAAGTCAAAATTTGTAATATTTGTACATTACTAATTTACATCTGAAAATGAAGCCCTCTTAAAATTGAAGGCCTTAGGCATTACTTGACCCGATTCAACCATGTCCCAATAAAATTCTCTTTACCCCTAGCTTCTTGACTTCTTTTTTCCCCGGTCACAAAATTCTATATCTAAGTACAGAGGGTTTTTATACGTAAAAATTGAAATTCATATCAAATGCCAATATTCACAAGCATGTATTGAAACATTGATGCTACATGTTCTAGCCTTACGTCATAAGATAACAACATGGTACTGATTCATTCCCGAGTTAGGAATAAGCAAATCAAATATATAGTACGTAGTACCAATTATTCAAAAAAATATTTTCCCCAACAGTAAATCTAGCAAAGTGAGATCTGGGGGAAAGGGAAACATACCTATGATCCCTTAAATAATCGAATATGATTGTCTCAACTAATTATTATCGGGTTTTTTTTTTTTTTTCATCGTAGTTGTTTATTTATTTTATGCAAATCCTGCCTCCAAGAGAAAAAATATTTGTACAAAAAAATACTGATTAGGCCTATTAGAGCATCTCCAACCCTTGACTTCATATTGGAGATGTCAAACTTTTTTTGAATGTTTACGTGGCATTTTGGCATCTCCAATTTGACATCAAAGCC
This sequence comes from Rhododendron ferrugineum, assembly GCA_025642025.1. Lineage (NCBI taxonomy): Eukaryota > Viridiplantae > Streptophyta > Magnoliopsida > Ericales > Ericaceae > Rhododendron > Rhododendron ferrugineum. Next base: position 24,889,078 of record JAOTQK010000005.1, read on the forward strand.
TTCATTTCCAACCCTTATGCCAAATTCTATTTATTTGACATCAAGCTATTCCTCTCCAACCCTTAATGTCAAATTATATTAATGTTCAAAATCTAAACGATCAGTTTTTGAAATTTGGCATGGAGGAGGGTGGCTGTCAAAGTTGGCAGGTTTGCCATTTCTTTCAAAGCCACGTAGATTTTGACATCGAAGAAGGCTGTTAGATTGGATTGAATTTTGATATCAATTTTTACCGGTAATATGTCCACGTAGGAATTGACATCTTCCATTGGAGATGCTCTTACTCCACTAGTATTCAATTAGTGGGGTGTCGTTTTTCAGAGAATTGAAGTGGGCATCTATTATTGGGCACCACAGCCACAGCCACAGCCACGGCCACGGCCACAGCAAGAGGCTTGAGTTTCCACATGGAAGATCAGTATAGTACTCTCAAGTAGTAGTTGAGATCATACCAGCAAATCTAAAGTCACCGTCACCCTGACCTCATTCTTTAATTAATTAATTATTTATTTATTTTATTTTTTAATTTTGTTTCTTGATCGGGGGCTAGGAGTAGCTAGCAATTCTTATGTGGTGTGTTTTGATTGATCTATTCTTTCTTACTTTGGACCCAATCCAACCCAACCCAAGTTACCCAACCCAACAGTCATTTACTACTACTATACTAGTATTAATATGGCAGACGGGACCCACCCACCCACCTACTGAAGGTCGATAGAAATTATAGAAAATTAGAGGCCGGTCCTCTTTTTTAGGTTCAATTTGAACCCAACCCAGAATATTATTTCCGGACCTGTGTAGGCTCGGATATATTTTGTCATGACTTTACTGCCCTTTTTATTCCGCCTCGTCACTCCTCCTCGCCATCAACAACAAATCCTCTCTCGATCTCATACCGAGACCACCTCCGCACCGCCTCTCCACCACCAATTCTCACTCCGAGACCACCAATCCCACAATCTCATCAGCGTCTCTGAGCTTGGCCTCGATTTCCTCGACAGTCGAGGCTATGCCTTCTCCTCCGACATGCAAGAGTCTCCGCCGCCGCCGCGGCGTGCGAGGCGGCGAGAAGGAAGCATCGTCGATGGCGGGGAACTCCATCATGACTCCGGACACGCTGCCGGCCTTCGGCGAGTCCACTCCGACCTCCATCACGGTAATCAAATCTCAGATTGAACCAAACTAACTCGATGCGAAATCCACGGCACGGAGAAATTACAAAAGGCGTATATATCTAATCTTAGATTCTACTGGAGTAATAGATGTGTGTATGTACAGAGTGATTAGATATTTAGAGAAAGAAAGGTGTATATATCAATCAGATGCATTTGTTTTTTTTTCTTTTTCTTTTTTTTTTGTGAAGGTACAGTATATATAAGTGGATTTTGGAAATTGAAAACGCTTTTTGAGATGATAAAGTTGTTTTGATGTGGGGTGAGCCTACGTGAACTGTGTGTTTAGTGTGTATTAAGATTATGTGTATTGTGTATTTTCATTTATGTGAACTGTGTGGTAAGCTATGTGAACTGTGT
>JAOTQK010000005.1:24924815-24947435 GCA_025642025.1 Rhododendron ferrugineum
TTTCAAGTTCGGTTCCTTGGGTGTTTTCCGCAAAACCCGAGTGGCGACTCTGAATCGAAGTGTTTCGCTGCGCATTTTCAAAGGAGGGCACCCCGTTTTACAAACAAAAGTCCGGAGATTTTTAGGGGCGCGTGCCCACAGGTTTTAATTTGCTTTTGATACATCCTTTGGAGATGCTCTAACTTGGGTCTTTTATCTCTGGACTTCATTTCAGACTCATTGTAGCAGGTTACTTAACTTTCTTAAGCCCACACAGTCATGTCCCATATGCAGACCCCTAGCTTAGCAACTTATTTGACCCTAATAGCATAGCCAAAATATTTTAAGCTCAAGTTACTAACAAAAGCTTACAAGATTGATTATATCTTCAGATTATCCATATAGACTTCTGTGTGAGACGTAGCGTCACAAAGAAATCTATGGATCAATACAGTACCTCTTCTCTGGTGGGGTGAATTTTACTTTTTGGTGGGATTCCTACTCTCTACACTAAGAATTAGGGAATTATTTTCACCTTTTAGAGAAAATGAGCAGAATCATGTTCTTGTGTTAGTGCTCTCCAAGTTCTGCCTGTACTGTTAATTGCAATATTATTTGACATCACGCAGCTCTTGAGTGGGGAGTTTCATTTATATATGCACATTAGTCTGATTTGACATTTTCTCTTTTTCTAATCTATGGTTGCAATGTCCACTGCAATCTATAAAGCCTAAAATCTCTCTCTGAAAAGGGAAGAAGGGAGGAGGGGTTTCGTAAAAAGGTAACCAAATGGCATTACATTCCCTAATTTGGTGGGGTAACAATTAACAAAGAAGTCCTCTTAAGTTAATTACTGCAATCATATCTATTCACCACAACTCCCAATGTCATTTTATTTTCCAATGGGTTAAGTTGGGTACTCTCTATAAAATATCTATACGTGTTAAATTTACGAAATTCTTGAATGTATTTAGAGTATATACAAGAGAAATGTATTTACATAAGAAAAATGCCTTTGCCATTACAGGTGTGTAGAGCGCGATCTAAGCCATAAATCTGTACTATTAAAAATATTTTTGAACGGTTCGGATTGCGCACTGCACCTTGCTACTGGATCCCAAGTTCGGCAAAAAACCTTGGTTTCTATTGGAGGTCGAAAAGGCGTCCCTCTCGAAGTGAGAATGGTCCATAAGTAGCATGTGATTGATTCCCTCAAAGTCTTCTGTTAAAATCACGGGGAGGAAATTACAAAAAAAAAAGAAAAGAAAAGAAAAGAAAGGCAAGACTCAGAAACAGGAAAGACTTTAATTTACCTGGCCATTCTTAGCATCCAAAATTGACCCCCTTCCCCATCACAACTCCTCAAAACTGGAAATTGTCATTGTTCTAAAATTTATGGGCAGATTCTCAACTGGAAACATACCTGCACATTTTTATTCACAATGCCTGGCTGTCACAAGGCAGCTAAAAGTGGTTTCAAACCTCATTGTTTCTTGGAAAAAGGCGAAACTGTGAAAGAGACATGAAGCTATGGCTAAATAAATAAACATCCTCATAAGTAGCGTATCATTTCCTGCGAGTTTCCTCAACGAGCAAAAAAAATTAACGATGATTTTCGCCTGAGACACGATTTATATTAAGAACGCTACCATCAAATCACTGCAATTATCCTCTCATGTTGATGAACCAGGGGCTAGCTTAGGGAGCCTAAGTTGTTAGGTTCCAATGTCAAGAGGTAGGTGGATTATCACTCTCTTAGGCCAAGTGATTGTCTAACATACGTAAGGCAGGACAGCTACATGTACCTGAGGGCTTAGTTGGGAGGAACCACCTCGACACCCTCATCTTCAAAACAAAAGTATAAAGAAACATTCCTAGCTACGCCCTATTTGAATCATAATAGAAAAGAACCTGTACATTCAAGTCACTACCCATGCATTTTTAAGAGCATCTAACTTCATGACTTGGTATATGAGTATACCGAAACGCATAACGCAGATGCTATGAAGTTTCTTTCCATGACAGTTTAAACCTAAATGGCTGACAGTCACTTGTTATCTTGTATTAAGAGTGGAACAGAACATAAGAGGACAGTAGAATCCTTCTGAAAGTAAAAAGCAAGGGTTAAGTAGAAAAACAATAATCTAGGATTCATACAAGGGGAATTTAGAAACGCACCACAATGACACCCAATAAACCGACCATAAAACATAAATGAAAAAAAAAATTCACAAGTGAGTACTTCACATCAGATCCTAATGGAGTTAAAAACGTAACGATATAATGAGAGCACACGTAGAGAATGACATTTAAGCAGCTCAAACATTGCAACCATTGAAGCTTCCCATCTATCTCAGTCGTAACCGATATATAATGCCATTTAAGCAGCCCAATGCAAGAAAATGCCTCTATGGTGTCTACACATGTCAAATGCTGATAAGTACTCAGAATGAAAAGTTCTCAGAAGCAGAATGTCAAAAATTAAGTGCTCCAAATGTTCAGCGCATATAAGCAATAGAAATCAACTGGAATGAGCAGGCATTTGCACTTCAAAGTGATCAAACGATGCAACACAATATACTCTAATTCTAGAAATAAGTACTCCAAATGTTCAGCACATATAAACAATAGAAATCAGCTGGAATGAGCAGGCATTCTACACTTCAAAGTGATCAACCAGTGTAACACAATATAACACTAGTTCTAAAACAATGATTATCTGCAATACTCAGCACGAAGAACAAATTATCAAAGAACAAGAATGACAAAGATATGTTTTCCACTGTTGATCATTCAGCTCATAAATAAGAAAATACCAAACCCCACACGGGGAGAGAGAGAGAGAGAGAGAGAGAGAGAGAGGTAATTGCAATGCATGTGCTATGTGGAAAAACTTCATAAGGCTGAGTTTCCTTAAAGACATCTACTGTGAGAACAATTTACAGGCATTGGATAAACGTTAAAGTAGATACTGACCGCAAGCAATGAAGAAAGACGCTTTCTCTTGGACTTAAAAGTAACATCTGTTGAGAAAAATCAACTTTCTCAGCATCAAAGACATCAGCTGTAACGCTTTGTCAGATTCGGCAGCAACATTAAACAAAGAATTGATCTTCAAACAGGTTTTGCTCCAATTGATCATGCTAAAAAAGGAACTTCTTTCACCCCGATTGATCCGAGAAGCAACTGAACAGCAACATCCTGTACGTGCTTAGGTCAATAACCACTTCAATATCCTCTATGCCTCTTCCAGGCCACCACTATTTGACAAGACCAAGAAGAGGAAATTTAAGGCCTATGGCTGAAACAAGGCAAGTTCCTACAGAAGCAAGAAATTCTGCACAATGTTTGCGAGTGACCACACTGAAATGCCTCCCAATTTTCCTCGTCCTATCCCATTGCTGTAGAGAGTTGGCTCTTTTGAAAGATGCAGAAAAAAGAATGCCTATGGTATCCGATCTGACTAGGAATGCTGTTAAATTAATAAATTCTGTGTAGAAAGTACCCCCAAATGCTAAATTGGTAAAACTTTCAGATGTACCAAGTAGTGTGTCTTCGATAGTTATAGACATTTATCAAGATTATCTGATGCAAAAAGTCTCAAAGAAAACTTTAGAACGCAACTCTAGACACGCCCACATGCATCGAATGGCTCTGGACACAGTTGTGTTCCTCGCATTGCTCTTTCTAACGGGGCACCGAGTTTCAGCGGCCAACTCTACAGGAAGTCCATCTCGTGACCGTATCTTCTCGTAGTTCACCCCACTCAGGTTCCAGATATCCTAGCCGAGCTCCACTCTGGCAGCTGCGGCTGTCACTCAGGTGGTCGATCCTTATGTCAACAAGCAATGAGGCAAGGATATTTCTGGAAAAATATGAAGAAAGATTGTGAAGAAGTCGTCTGCAAGTGCCGACCGTGCCAACTGTTTTCCCCCATACCGAAGCAACCTGCCCATAATCTTTCCCCCATCACAAGCCCTTGGCCCTTTGCACAATGGGGGCTTGACATCGTGGGTAAGCTACCTAAGGCACCAAGTGGCTTCAAGTTCCTGATCACGGCTACAGACTACTTCTCGAAATGGGCGGAGGCCGAACCCCTCGTCACAATTACCGAGGCCGACGTAAGAAGATTCGTCTGGAGGAACATTGTTACCAGATTCGGCGTCCCTTACGCTATCGTCTCAGACAACGGCACTCAGTTCGTTGGGAACAACCTCTCCAGCCTCTGTGAAGAATTTGGGATACGCTTCTTTAATTCTACTCTAGCATACCCCAAGGGAACGGCCAAGCCAAAGCCACGAATAAGACAGTCTGTGTTCGGCTAAACTCCAAGAGAGGCAAGTGGGCTGAGGAACTGCCACGCGTTCTATGGGCTTACCGTTCTACACCAAGGCGCTCCATAGGCCAAACGCCCTTTTCAATGGCGTTCAGTATGGAGGCTGTAATCCCACTCGAGTCCAGGTTCCCTACTTTGAGAACAGAGAACTTAAACCCAAAGACCAATGAAGAAGCCATGGAACAAGAGTTGATTTTGGCAGAAGAGAAGCGCGATGACGCTCGGCTAAAGCTCGCCGAGTACCAACAGCAAGTGGCCAAAGGCTACAACTGTAGCGTGCAAACCAAGACCTTCAAGTCGGATGATTTGGTTTGGCGAAAAGTTGTACAGGCCAGCAAGAAAACGAAATTCAAGCCCAACTGGGAGGGGCCATTTCATGTGGTTCGGATTGCTGGCGAAGGTGCCTACGTTTTAGAAGACATGAATGGAAAAGTCCTCACCAACCCGTGGAATGCTCAGAATCTCAAAAAGGCTTACATGTGATCAACCTTTTCAGATTCAGCCTGTGCTCGGCCACAGAATGTCGTAGTTTAACTTATGTTTCCTCAACTTTGTTGTTTACATTTTGTTAGTCTTGGCGCCGGCCTTCATCAATGTTCCCCTTCATTTCAAGATTGGCTTCGGCCCTAAGTCTTCATTTCAAACTTGTATTCAACGTTTCTCAATTTTATGGCAAAAATCTTGCTCGGCAATTGATGTCTTTTGCAATTTTCAACTTTTTTCAATCATGTTTAATTAGTATAATCTACCCTCGGCACATGCTGCCGACCACAAACGCTGACTTCGGTCACACCCACAAACGGCTTTCACGCCATTGCTTTGGCCACTATTGATGCCCCAAGAAGCAAAAACAGGACATATGGTCCATCGAGCCCAAGACACACATTACGGCTGGAACTTAGGCTCCGGTTTGGCTTGGCAAGACAATAAGGTTGGCCACAACCAGGTTACACTCACGGTTCGGTGAGCAAACCATCCACAAACATTAAACAATCTAGTCCTTACTACCTTGGCTAGGGGCTGGCACTTTGGCCGAGCCCCAACCACAGGTAGGGGACACCTATCAAACTTTTGGTTCATAACCTAAGTACTTTTCCTAACAACCGGCACATTGGCTGAAGACAAAAACCAAGCTCAGTGCTATTTCAACTTTATCCAACTATTCTACTTTTGTCAAGGCTCGGCTACAAAGCCGAAGCAAAACCAAAGTGGGGGCTACGAATAACTACCACTCAAGAGCCAGCACATCAAATTCTTCTAAGGCATGGAAATGGGTGAACAAGAAGCAGAAACCAAAACATTCATGCATCCAAAATAAAGCATTTCGGATATTCCTAACTGGGAGGTACGGCATGGTAAATCGTTCGTTGCCAACCTCCCACAAACTATTACAAACCTGGAACGGCAAACTCCAAGTTTGGAGCCGTTCAGCCAAAACTTAAAACAACAAAATTAACAAAGTCTGGAAAAAAGAAGATGACTGAAGCTCGGCCAAGCCTCAGCCACACCAATTGCCATTCACGCTTGGCAATTTATAGAGTTCGGCCAAGTTTGTCATCAATCTCTACCGCGCAGTCAGCGTCGGCAGAGATTGAGGGGCTATTGTAGTAGGCCGAACGTGATGATCCGAACCTACGTCTAGGAAGACTGGACCAAGGTTGAGGTCGAGACAGGTGGCCGTACTTGAGGCCAGGTTCGGCTCCAATCGAGGTCTAGCGCTGGTTGATGTTGCGCTCGCTTGACGACCGGCTCTAGGAGAGGGCCTTCAGGCTCAACAACCTTCAGGGTCAAACAATTCTGTTCCTACATTTCAAGTCACCCACCCCAGCCTCGGCGAAAGGTGGGGCTTGGTTAATCACTATGTCGCGTGCTTTCCCACATGCTGAAGCGGTTACGCCAAAAGATAATGATGAGCGCACATGGGGATGCCAGCTCACACCAAAACGGTTACCAAGTCTTATCGGTGACGTCAATAGACCTGTGCAAGGCACATGCCCGTACTTGGAGAGCAAGGCAAGCAGACTCTATATATACCAAAGGATAACAACCCTAGAGAGGTACAAGCTTCTATACACTTGCATGCACATGCCCGTACTTGGAGAGCAAGGCAAGCAGACTCTATAAATACCAAAGGATAACAACCATAGAGAGGTACAAGCTTCTATACACTAAAACCCTAGTCTTTTGCTTTGCTCTCTGCACATTCTCATCCTCTCGCCAGAGGGCCTTGTCGGGCAACCCCGGCCAGGTCTTAGTCGTGCGTTTCTTGTGCAGGTTAGGGCATGAAGGCTAGGAAACCCTTGAACCACCAGAGGAAGGATCCAGTTCAAGGATCATGGGCCACACAGACCCTCAGATGAACTCAAATCTCCATTTATGAGTCGGAGATTCAGATTTGAAAGAGCATCACTAAGGCATCCTAATGAATCTAGAAGGAGTGAAAAAGTGAAGTGCACATTGTGGAACATGTTTGTGGTAAAACTTTATACAATCTTTGGTGACCTATCCTACTTGGGAATCCACTGCTAATAGTTGTATCTTTATAGAAAGGGCGTGGTAAACCCTTGGGGTAAGTAGATATAGTTAGTCAAAATTACCATCTCTCCATTTTAAAGACGAATATGCTTAAGGAATACACACACATGTTGATATTTTCCATTATAGGGTTTCTTCTTGTGCAATAACTTCAGCTAGAGTATATAGTGAAATAGGTCAGGGGTTTTAGTGCATACTTACAAAAGTAAGAAAAATTTCAGTGTCCATGTACAGGCAGCCCTCCACTGTGTCAGGCAATATTGGGTCTAAGTTGAGCCAAAAAAAGATGCATTGAACGAGTAAACTGAAACCACCAAGAAGGATGCTAACAAACCAACGTAGCACTTTGATAGAAGCCAAAAAGACTAGCTTCACAACCAAGGTAATGGTAATACTTTGCCACCACTGTGGAAAGAAACATGAAGACTCGGATGCTTTAATATCTAGGAGAAGAAATGGAAAATTCAGTGATTATAGAAGTCGAATAAGTAACTACGGCCGAGTGTCAACCATAGAAATGCTTGAAAGGAACACCTTCCTTTCAACCAAGCTAAACCCCGACCATGAAAAATACTTGATTTCAACCAAGCTCAACCCCGACCACGATAAATACTAGATAAAATCAGTCAGCATGCTAAGCTAATCGAATGCATGATTGTCTTAACCTTTCTTGACGTTGGTCATAATGATGAAGCTTTAGATTGAGCCTCGCTCTTCAACTACAGGAAAACTTCAGTGGAACTCAACTAAGCTAAGATTACAGTTACAAATTTTTCCAATTCAATGGCTGATACATGCACAAATGGCCAATGTTTACAAGATACATGACTTGTAACTTCAAAAATCTTGCAAAGCTATGGAAAAAAAAATACATAGCGTCATGCAGTTAGTTCACAAGTCAATATGCATATTGAAAGAGTAGGCTGAGAATGTGGTTGTTCACGGTTACCATTCTAGGTCAACAGAAGGTGTACAACTTGGATCTCTATGACCTTAACCGCAGCTATGTTTCTCCGTACTCCCCGGGATAACCATTACTTTCCATTGCTACAAAAGCATTTGCAATGATCACCACATACCCATTTTCCATTTGCCATTATAGCTGTCATTCCAATGAAGTAAGCAGTATCTTAAAATCATTCACACAATCAACAACAAATCTGTACATGACATTGTTATTAACACATATAATCTTCAGGTCATGAACTTCATTCACATTAATTTCAGTAAGGAAAAGCCAAACAAGAATTGGATTGAAATGTACTCCACAGTTAACATTCGAGGATCAGGCCGATCAATCCGAATGCGGATAGTAGTCGTCGTGGTGGTAATACGGGGTAGGGGAAGAAGAATCGGAATAGGAATCGGAATCGAAGTGGGAGTAAGAGGAGGAAGGGTAGTAAAGAGGAGGGGAAGGAGGGAGGCAAAAGAAGGTCCAAAGACAGAGGGCGAAACGCCCAAAGTGTTGGAGAGGGAAACAACAGAGTAGATCCAGCAACTGGTGGCCGCTTAACCGCTCCGGAAAGCAAGCCAAGTATTGCCAAGCATCTGCTGATATGTTCGCCACTGATAATACCACCACGCTGTTGAACACCATTGTGAATTTGATTCTTTTATTTCTTTCTATTGGGTCCGATTGGGAGACACCCAAAACTCTCTCTCGATTGGTTCTTGAATCTTGAATCCTCTGTGTGTTGTTCAATTTTGACGGCTGCTACTAGCTTGTCGATCTTGTAAGTTACAGATTTGGTTTGTGTTTGCTTGTGAAATTGGGTCTCCTGATCATTTCACAGTCGTACCAATTTGGTTCACCAACCGCCATCATCCAAACAGGTTGATCTCCAAGAAAAACAAAAAATACTTCCATCTTAGAAAATTCTCGGACACTTAATTGAAAATTATTTACATCTACTACTACCATCTTTAATTTTTTAAATTTGAATTACAATGGCATCCCTCAAGTAATTCAGTTAATCAACTTAAAGCATGACTCTTGCATTTCATTAGGAGGTAGAAATTTGAATTTCCCAAAACATGTGTGTGATGTTCTTCATATTTTTTTTGTTATAGTGATATACATAAGCAACGGAAGTAGGGGTATTTTTTTTGTTATAGTGATATACATAAGCAACGGAAGTAGGGGAATTAGTGAGTAATCAACATAGAATTCAGAGACTATTCATAACCTTGAATCTAAACGCACCCCTTATGGGGTCGAACCATGGCCTCCATTAGGGAAGCCTATGCCCGCGCACAAACTGAGACAAGTGGGGGTGTTCTTCACTTAGATTGAACTTTTTCCTTTATTTGTTTCTTCCTTTTAATAATTAACTCTCGGTTTGGAACCTATAAAAAGGAAAAGAAAGGAAAGGAAAATAAAAGAGAAGGAAAATAAGAGGAAAAATTTATTACTCATTACATTTGAAATCTTTATTTTCTTCTCTCTTCCTCTTCTAACCAAACAATAGGAGGAAAAATTCTTTTATTTTCATTTCTTTTCCTGAGTTCCAAACGGAGCTTATTTCTTTTAGTTGTTGAGTTGTTAAAATGTATTCTATAAATTTTTATGCAGAAAGCCCTCGTGGCGATCTATGTTAGGACTCGCGTTTTGAAAACCGGATCTTGCGAGTTCTTTATTCTCTTCGTAAATTCAAAACCCCGTTTCCAAACAAGCATTGGTTTATCTTCCAAAGGATCAACAGAGGATTTTGGCGAGAGAGAGAGAGAGAGAGAAAGATGGAGGCGCTCAAGGTACTGAGCTTATCCTCTCAGCCATTGAAACACCTCTTCTACTTCGCTGCTTCTTCTTCTACCAATTCCGTTACAATAACCTCCTCATCAAGGCTCTTCTTTCGCTGCTGCTCTTCTTCCTCCACTGCCGCCGCCTCCGCCAGAGTCGCCGGCCGCAACCGTAGGTCCTCGTCAGAGACGCCGTCTTCAACTTCCGACAGAGACGCCGTTCGCGCCATCCGTCTGAAGAAGGTATTGTTTTATAAGCATGTTCTTGTCTGAATCGTTCCCTAAAACCTGAGAGAAAAAAGGTGGTTTTTTATATTCGGGTTTGAGATACTTATAAAAGTAAAAAATATTCAATTTTGAGATATCAGCAAATCAATTATGTTCAATGTGTATTCTATTCTGATTGATTCTGCCTTGAATCCCATAGTTGAAAGACAAAAATGAAGCCTGAATAAAAATAAACTCTGAAGTTGCCTGCCTTCGATACCAACGAGATTATGCATAACCTTGAAGGCAAAAAATTGTTTATAATTTTCGAACACTTCTGAAGATTTAGTAGTTTTGATGCAGGCAGTTACCGAAGCTAGTGTAAAGCCATATATGAATTTTTGTGGAAGTCAGTGGGTAACTGACCTCAGGCCCTAACGTGCCTCTGTCTTTCATTTCAATTTTGGGCATCAACACTGTCAATTTTTCATTTTGATTGTATATACTGAATGCATCTACAAATCTCAACTCAACTCGGCAAAGTCTTTTTCACGATAATAACCGATCATCAGTGGATCCTAATTGTGGCACTTTGAACCAAGTTATTTTGTTCTCATGGGGGACGCACAATTCTCAGCTTGATCATGATTTGTGTTAGTCGTAATTGCAGAACAGTCTGAAAAAGTGACCTTTAGAGTCAATATTCTCTAACAGTGTTATGATCAACATTTGTTAAACTTGCAATGGTGTCATTTCGTGATTGTTTTACAGGTTGAAGAATTGAGGGGACAGGGCTTGGAGCCCTACGCATATAAGTGGGAAAGGACTCATACTGCTAATCAGCTGCAATATATATACAGGAATCTGGGCAATGGTGAAGAGTCAACCAGTGAGAGTGATTGTGTATCAGTTGCAGGAAGGATTGTGGCTCGTAGAGCTTTTGGAAAGCTTGCTTTTTTAACTTTAAGGGATGATTCAGGGATAATACAGGTTGGCTTAGTGCCCGTGCTTAGTCTGCTTTTGTTATTCTCTATTTGTTTTCCAAGACTTCTGGTTGTGTCTGAAATGGATGAGTCAATCTATATTGTAAAGACACAACGGATTGCTGTGTATGAAAATTTGCTCAATTGACCTCGGTCTCGTAGGATATGAGACATAATTTGGTATCTGAACTGATCTAGTTTTGTTTTTAGCTTTATTGTGAGAAGGAAAGGCTTTCTAACGATCAGTTCGAGATGTTGAAAACGCTTGTTGATATTGGAGATATACTTGGTGCAAATGGTTCAATAAAGCGGACAGAGAAAGGTAACTTAAGCCTGTTCTAGATTATTAGCAGCCAGTAAGGTTCATTGACAATATATGGAATTCTTGAGTTGTAATGTTGGCATTATCAAGAAAAAATAAGTTGTAATATTGACAGGATGATAGCAACAGTTGGGTAGGGCCTTCCTTGAGCTATAACTTGGGAGAAATCTGGAACATAGAGATTTTTGTTATATTCTTGTATGCTTTGTCTCTTTATTTTCCTTCCCAAATTTTATTAGCTTATTGTGCTAAGAAAGAAGAATGCCATAAAGAATGCCTCTGGATCTTTTGCACCACTCTGTTTGGTAACTGAAGATGCAAATAGTGCATTAAATCTTGCCAAAATTTACTTTAGCATTCTCAAAACACAAGATTTGTTGAGAATTTTGTGCATGCGGCCAAAACCAATTATCTTCCTGGTGGCAGATCGCAGATGGTCATATGAAAGTCAAATATCTCCATGACATGTTGAAATTGTGGCTCACCCTGGATTTTTGACATTGCATTCATGCACAATATAAGGTTTAGCTAACCACTTAAGATGGAACTCGTATTCGGTGGAACAATTAGGTTGTGAGTGTAGTTTTTTTGTTCTCCGTAAGTTAGGCGTCGTTGTCCTTGCTAACCATGAAGAAATATTTTATCGTTTTGTTTCTGGTAATGTTGTTTGAGGTCAAAATCAAACCACCATTCTTTCAATGTGGTTTGAGTGGGTTTTGGTGCGTCTCTTGGAGACACTGCAACCCATTTGCCTTTTTCCATGTTAGTTTATCGGTTCCATTGAAAAGAAATGACATTCTATTCCTTGGTTGGGACAGAGTGGATGTTTGATGATGATGCAAGAAGATTATAGTAATTACGTGATTCATCACGGTAATGTCCATATTTGAAAAAATATGATTTCATTGATTACTTAAGCAAGTTAGAAACCTTGATTCCTAGTTTAAAAGCCTCATGTATTTGCCCTTGGACCGCTTTAATACAAGTGCAAAATTGCAGATAATGAGATCTTTTGTGAATGCCTACTGTGGACCCTCTCAGCCTTGTGTTTTTATCTTTCCTGTTCTTTATCTATGATATTTATGTGAACTGATTAGCCTGACACAGCTTTGGTGACTATTTTATTCCCTAATTTGGTTTCCAGGGGAGCTTTCAGTTAAGTTGAATTCATTCGCGATTCTTACAAAATCCCTACTTCCACTACCAGACAAGTATCATGGACTAACTGATGTGGATACGCGCTACCGCCAACGGTCAGTTCATAGTTTTCTTTAGGTGTTTGTTGGAAATGGATGTGTTATGAGATCATGAGATGTTGGAATGATATTTATAAGGGATCCAATGTACTTGGTTATCATAGACAGTACGTTTGAGTCTGAATGGTTTAATTAATTATTGTCCCACCAGGAATATCTTTTGTTTGTGTGGCGCAAAAACTTCCTATAGAAGATCATTTTTCTCAACTTTATAAATGTCTGAAGTCTGTAGTTAGTTCTTCCACTCTCTATATGTGGCTCTAAAATTTTTTTAGTTACTTTTACTTGACTCAATAAGATAATGTTATGGTTAAACCATTGACTAGAACTTAAATTAGTTTACGTTGACAATGAGCAAGCAATTATTTGTCAACACTGGTTTGGTACGATTATAAGTGCCATAGATTCATTGATTAAATTACCATATGAAGTAGTCTTTTGGAAGCACTGGTGTCAATCTTCCTACTTTGCTGCACAAGACTTTTTCAGAGTCTGCTTCCACAGTTGCTTGAGCGACAACCTAACCTTTTGCTTCGCCCAAAATCACTATAGGATTTGTTTTCATAGCTTATTTGCTTAATGCCAATCACCACAATTTCTTCCCGGAGTTCATGCTTGGCATTGTAGTTTGGTAAGAAACAAGATTCAAAGTATCTTTTGTTTGGTGATGAGGAACACTTCCAAGGTAGGGCCATTTTGACCCACCCCTCCAGGTAAAACCTGAATACTTGCAACAGCCCACGGTCTGACAAACCACAAGTTTTGGCAAGTCAGGCTCCTAAAACATTGCACTATACACCCTTGTGGGTTGGATTGAAGATATCTTTAAGAAGAAAGATATGAATTTGCCTGGTAATTTGTTAAGTTGTTCCTTTGGTTAAATTACAAGTACTTGTCCCAGGTTTTGGTACATTGCCTCTCATGATTGTGGAAATTACATAATCCTCGTACCTCCCTTTTAGCTGAAATTTTATGAAGGATTTTAGAATGTTACAATCTCCCCATTGCCATCTAAAGGAATTCCGAAAGATATAGAATGTCTAATTTGGCCTTGTCTCTTATACACTCGGCAATGAATTTATTTCATACACTAATGAACATGTATGAATACCCAAAGTTTCCCTTGTCGTATCAAAATTTTCCTTACTTGTACGTCTTATTTTCTCTCTACTTCCCTGCCTTTAAGAATTTGCTCCTTAATGGAAATAAGGAAGAGACAAGGAAGAGAGATAGAATGAGGGAGTCAGCAATCAAGAGGGTATCTTGCAAAACAAAAAGTTTGGGGGGAGAAGGGAGTCCAACAAAATTGCAGCCGCCATAGTCAAAGACTCAACGCCCACCATGCTTCCATGACCACAAAAATGATACCCATGGCACACCCAACACCACTACCTGCCGGAGCGTATTTAGTGGCATGCCCCACTAAAATCCTGCCAAATCAAAAAGAATGGATGAATATAACAAAATCAGGAGGGATTTCCAATGGCTTTGGCAAGACACCTTCTGTATTTCCACAACCACCAAAATCAGACCCATGGCACTACCACAACCTAACCGTCCAGCCTGTATCCCTACACCTGATCCATGACTGGCACACCTTAACCACCGTATAACAGCATAGGCCAACCCAGATGTGTTGGATGGAAGAGTTAGAGAGGGATAGGAGAGGTCTTTCTTAGTCGCCTAAAGCGGGGGTGGTTGCAGGGAAGCGGAGGGTCAGAGAAGCTCCTTGTTGGGGAGTGCCGGGGGATCGTTTGGAAATAATTTAGAAAAATAAAAATACATAATACAAGTAAAGATCATGATGTGCAGTTCATGTCAACTGCAAATATTACTTTTCGTGAGTGTAAGTAAACATTATGTCAATACAATTTACAAAGCACTTGAGAAAATTTGAGTTAATATTTTTCTAGTGTCTTATCATTACTTCATAATTTCTCTTGCTTGGTAGCTTTCACTTTTGATTCTTTTGGGATTTATGTTCCTAAGATGTTTTATCCAAGTTGAGGAGTGGGTTCCTTTCTCAATGGGAGCGAGATTCTGAGGTGGATACGCTACCCCGGTAGGAGATTCCTTATACTAAGGGACATATACTGCCCCCGTCTTCGCTGTTCTTCTCACTAAACTATTGACTGGTAATATGGTGGTGGTGAAGAAGACTTGGGATTTTGGTGGAGGAGAGGGAAAATGAAAGGAGAAGATAGCATGGTATTGGGAGTCTCCTTGGCCGTTGCTATTGTAGAAAAGAAGAATTTTTTTCTTGTCCCCTTGGGAGTCTCAATGGCTTCTTGGACTGAGTCACTTGTTCTTCTTTCCGTTCCCATCGTGGTTTGGAGTCTAGCACTAGCCCCCGCCCTATCGCAAGATGGTATGGGTTTCACAGTTTAATAACGTGGAAGAAAAAATCTTAGCATAAATGCTTGATTATTTTTCTTGTGCCGAACTTGGTATAACTTGAGATTTGGTGCATTGCAATGTAGTGGTTCCTTTAACATTTTGATCTGATGCTTTAATGCCTTGATCATTGAAAGAATGTGCTGATCTCCTTTGACGAGTTTCTATTGAAATCAAGCAGTGAGATTTTTCAACATTGGATCCAAAGGTTCAATGGTGAGTCGGTGCCTAAAAATTGAAGCAGTCTAATCTTTACGTTAGGGTGTTCATCATTCCTATGTCATGGTCTGTACTGGCCACTGATGGAGAGCCCAGCTGGTTTGTTATCCCATTCTACTTCTATTTAGCGATATTACTTTTTGGAGAGATTTTGCTGTAAACAACCAATTAAAAGTAAAATAGAAGTCAAGGTTTCCAAGCTGCTGCAGGGCAGCTCTGCTGTATCCCAATCCATAATTGTGAGTAGGGAACGAACATTTAGCACCATTGCAAGTTGGATTTGCTTGTACAATACTTGATTAAGTTTTATAATGCCAGATAGTATGGTAGCCTATAAATTGGCTCTCTATTAATTCTGACAGTGTCTCAATTGCTATGTAGGTATGTAGATATGATTGCAAACCCTGAGGTTGCTAATATATTTCGGCAAAGAGCCAAGGTGGGTGATTTTTTTTATGGTGGCCGTTCTAAAATTATTTACCCATGAGAAATAGAAAAAAAACTGTGTTTTACCTGAGTAGCGAATTGAATGCCGTGTTTTCAATCTTATTAATTCGTAATGGCTTTCAAGTTGATGTCACTCCCAACTCTCTGTTCATATCATTCACTAACACTAGCAGAAGTGCATTCTTTGGTTGTTTGATGGAGTTGTCTGACTAGCTTAAGTGTTTTCTTGCCGTGATTTTCAATTTTGACCCATTGTTTTAGATTATATACAGTTTGGTATTTTTGAAATTTTCAAAGCACCCCAAAATGCATCTTAAAACTGCGTTGAAGGAGTGTCCTGCATGTGTCCCTATGGAAAAGTAAAATACAAGCAATTAGGACACACCATGTGGCATGTCCGACATGTATCCAGGCATGTCCGACAGGTGCTTGTGTCTGTTACCATGTCCAGTATGTCCGGCACAGACATAGCACCTATTTAGGCATGTCTATATTTAAAGGAAGGAATAAAAATTCATTCATAAAAGTGAAACAACCAGGTCTAGACCATCGTGTGTCCGGAACAAATTCTTGCACCATAATCAACTAAGCGATTTGAATGTAAGCTAAAACGTTAAGGAATTGTTTTCCTGGACCATCAATTTTCACAGCTCGTCAAAATAGTATGCTGATCATGCTTTTGGATTATAAAAAAGAGGAAGAAAAACTTCTGATCAGTCTTTGGCCAGAAAATAGTTCACTTAACCAGTCGCTGTGCTAATTGATGAAATGAGACGTACTTTGCTATAAGTTAATTACACAATTTCCCAGTCACTGCCCTAGCTTTTTGATAGCTCGGTAAGCAGCCCAATGGACCGTCTGTGCGAACTGCTATTAGTTTTGTCTATTTGGATCTTTCTGCTGTCTCTCTTGAAACATGCAGTTCACTGCTATTGGACCAGTGGAAAGATAACATGGAAAAACATTATTACAATATTCCATACTTGGAATGGCTGAAATTTGAACATAAAGAAAGAGGAACTGGTTTCCTCCAAATTTGGTGGGACTTCTTCACCTTGTCCTTAGTGCTCACTAGACCATGACTGCCTCTTTATACAATTGTTTCGCCTCCTATACGTAAAAATATTATGCTTACAGACCAGTTGCTGATTTTCCTTTTCTTTTTCCCTGTAGATTGTATCAGAGATACGGAAGACAGTGGAATCTTTAGGATTTGTCGAAGTTGAGACACCGGTTTTACAGGTTTTCCAATATATTTAATATGTATAGGCTTATGTTGGTTGATAATTTTTTTATTTATGGTTTGGTTGATTATATTTGTTCGATTTATTACTTGTTATTGTTGTCAATGTCATTGGTGTTTTGCTAAAAAGCTGCTTGTTCCTACACCAGGTGTGAGATATGTGCAATAGTTTGTGCAAGTCCCAAATACATCTTAATGTGGATCATGATTTCCTGGATAGTGCTTCTAAATTGGCATTGTCAACTGAATTAACTAGAGCCTAAGTTTAAGTTGCCGGAAATTGTGCCCTCTGCAGTGCCAATTGATAGAAGAACCTTATTATGATTTGTTCTTTGCTAGCCTACGTCTAAGATGCACCTTGACATGAAGTGATTGGCTCCTAGAGTTGTAGTTAGTTGGATACTACTATTAGAAGTTATATTTTCTAAGAAAGTTGCAAAGGGTAAATCCAAGAAAAGTAAAATGTCATATCGGAAACCATTGTAAATGAACTTGGTTCGTAAACCAAAAAGTGTAGGAATGAAATAGTGCTGCTGTTGATGTTTGTTGAATGCGAAAGTTGCTGCAGTATAATGGCTGGGTGTTGCCATCTGATCATTGAATATTTTTTAGTTCTTTATAACTCGCAGTCAGCAACAATTTCCGCAGAGAACTTTTTTCTATGTTTATAATGTTAGTAGCCTAGGTGTCAGACATTCTGGCTTGCATTTGGCTTATAACGTCATTTTGGTACTTTTGTGGAGACAACTTCCATGGTTGGCCATTTGGGGCAGGCTCTCCACGAAAGACAGGTTGGGCAGTCAGTTGGGGGTAGGCAGTTAGCCCCCAATGTGTGCTGTGTACATGTGGTATGGAGAATCATCTTCATCTTTTCTTTGAGTGCCATTTTTCTGCGGCTGTGTGGAGAAATGTTTTTTTTTTTTTTTTTTGGGGGGGGGGGGGGGGGTTGTGTCATTCCTTTGTCTCAGGATGTCAAATGGGCTGTCCAGAACCATAAAGGTAAAAACTTCAGGAGTGCTATCTTCAAATTGTCCCTTGCTGCTTCTATCTACTTCCTTTGGGGTGAATGAAATCTAAGGGTATTCCAAGGGAAAGCTAGAGATGTGGCTGCTTGTACTGATGTGATCCTGGATGCTATTAGAGCTAAATTGAGCTCATGGACCTCTGTGAAGTTTACGGCACAGAATAGAGATCTTTGTGACATGTGGCTTCTTGATTCTAGAATTTTTTCTGTTAATAGAGGTAGATAGATTACTGTAGTTTGAGAGGGTTGGTCTTTTTCTAATCTTTCTCTTGTATTAGGTGGCCAGAGGAATGCCTCTGTGGTTTTTGTAGATCTCTGCGCTTTTTGGTGAAATAAACTTTACTTACCAAAAAAAAAAAAACTTCCATGTCTCAGGATTCCATTTCTCTTTGTTAGCATCTTACAGTACTTTGTACCTTGTGCGATTTGCTACGTTTTAGCAGAAATTAAGATGTTGCCAATGCATATCCCCCAGCGAACATGTGTAATAATTATAAAATGCCCATGCAACCTGTCTTAGTTGCTTAGTAGAACAGAAGGGTCATTTTTATCTGTTGTTTGATTTTTAAATTGTTGGATCTTCTAGGGAGCAGCTGGCGGAGCAGAAGCTAGGCCATTTGTTACATACCATAATTCACTTGGGAGGGATCTTTATTTGAGAATTGCAACTGAGCTCCATTTAAAGAGAATGCTGGTGAAAATACGCTGATTTTACCATTTTTTCTTGTGCTGAATATCAATAAATTCCACTGACACATTCTCAGCAGTACATTCTAGAGGCCTGGCAAGCAATGCGACTTAGTTATTTTGAAAATATTTGCTCCCTTTTGAATAACTATGTTTTCTGAAGTTTTTAATCTTCAATCTTACTAGCTGATCTCTGGACCCAAGAAGTGTAGGCAAACTTTGTTTCAGCAATATCCAAGGTCTCATGAAGCATTGTGGCATTTCTACATAGTTCATTTTTCAAACAGATGCTATCGTCCTAAATGGTAGACATACGCCTCTAACAATGACAAGTAAAAGGATCCCTTTCTCTTGGTCCGCTAGAAGATCTCCCTCCTACTTTGTTCTATCTATGCTATAGCTTCTTTTTAGCTCGTCTTCTAGCCCTTTATTTCTTTTCTTTTCCAATCAATGGGGTTCTCCTCTGTTGAATTGGCTTGGAATATCTTACAGCTTTTTGCGATTCCTCTTGCATCGACTGGTCTTCGATGTATAAAACCCAATCACCTTAGTCTGTTTTCTCTATGCTGATCTTCAATTTATGCTCCCCTTACCATTTCAAGATTGTTTTCATTTCTAGTCCTATCCACACGTCCATCTTAACTTCATAATCTGAGCTTTCTTTGTAATCTATAACAAAAATCAAAACCAACTTTTGTCCCTTACAAGTATTCCTTTTACGTCTTAGGCAACGATTAAATTTCAATTTGCAAATGACAGGTGGGGGGATTTGAAAAGGTATACGAGATGGGGCGAATATTCAGAAATGAAGGCATTTCAACTCGTCATAATCCTGAATTTACCACAATAGAGGTACTATATACGTATGTATGTGTGTCTGTGTGTGTGTATGTATGTCCTTGTTTTGCTTTTATTTGGTCTAGTAAACATATCAACTGTTTGTTTGTGTGGGCTGCAACTAAGTAAGATATTTCGACTAAACTTATTTTTGATCAGTATTATTCTTAGCTTGAACTTAGATGTACGAAGCGTATTCCGACTACCAAAGCATGATGAACATGGCAGAAGAAATCGTAACTCAATGCGCTCTTGCAGTCCATGGAAAGCTTTCCATTGGTTATCAGGTAATTTGTTCCTTCTTATTCTTGGTATTTAGGGAAATCAATTTAGTTTGTTCGAGATTATGTATAGTTGAGTACACTGAGTTGCTTTCAGTGGAAAATATCTTCCAGCATTGATCTAAGTAAATTACTATTCAACCAGAGAGTATTTTTTTCTTCAGAGCTGTATCTTATGATATTATTTTCAGCATAACATGGCGAGCATAAATAATCTTTATAGCTCTCTGGTGCTCCATGCAGGGTCTAGAAATATGTTTAGAAAGACCTTGGAGGAGGGAAACCATGCACAATCTTGTAAAAGAAGTTACCGGGATTGATTTCAACGAGTTGGGAAATGATCTTAGAGCTGCTAAAGAAGTTACTATTAGGACAATTGGTACCGGCATTGAAAATAAAGACAAGTGTTCGATTGAAGCATGCAAATCTGTTGGCAACTTGCTTAACGAGGTGAATATGCTTTTCTTTGTTGCAGTTTCTTAGTTCTACACTTCTCTATGAAGTGTGCATTGTTGTCAAACTGGGCTGGGGCTGCTGGTCCCAAAGTAGGTATTGCCAAGTTGCCATCTGAATTGTTTTGGTGCCTTTTATTGTAATAGGCTTGCACATTGCTTCCATATGGTTGGCTTAAATTTTACTTTTGCATCATTTATCCAGGTCTTCGAGATCATGGTAGAGCCAAAGTTGCTGCAGCCTACTTTTGTTTTGGACTACCCAATTGAGATATCTCCCCTGGCCAAACCACATCAGAGGTACAATAGTTTTCGCAATAAATAGTTGGTCTTCTTAATTCTTTCCATGCATACAACTGTGTATATCAATATATCATAGTATCGATAGTTTCTTGAAATTACATCTTGAATGATGCAAAAAACTTATTATGTATAATTCGTAATATCAAAAGTTTCTTGAAATTACACGAACCAAGTAGGATGGACTAGAAGTTTTAATCTGTGTGTGTCCACTCTGCATAATTTATTCGAACTAAAAGTCGAGCTAGTGTGCTATTCACATTGTTGGAGTATAGATTGGAGGCTCCATTGACAGCAAATCAAGTTGGGACCCTGAAAATGACTCGAACCAAAGCTAAAATTGGGCTGATTTCTGCATTTTCCAGCAAGGAAAGGTAGAAGTTCACGAGCTGTGGGGCTCAAGGAAATATGAAAAGAAAATATCCATATCTAAAATTTTTCCACTCCAAGAACTTTTGCAGATAGAGAGTGTGATGCTAGGGACAGGGAATCATACAAATATTCAACAGCTGGTTTCCATGAATTGGTTTGGTAGCAAGTTTTCAACAAGTGGGTTTAGACCCAACCGCTAAATGATAAGAAAGTATCTCAAGTTGGTTACCTAATATAAAGTGGAAATGCTGAAAAAACACTAGGAGCAGGATTGTGGCGTGATTAGCATATTGTGGTTGGGATTTCTAATTGCAATCACGGAATTCGTATGTTGATAATGTGCTTTCTCGAATGCTGATGCTTTTGAATACTGTTGTGGGTGTTTGTTCTTCTGAGTCAGATGAGGAAGCCTTTGTGTGTAGATTTATCATGAATCTAGAGGTAATAATATTTCAAATGTTCAAGGATTATTTTTTATAGAATCGAGATTGTTACTCTTGTTAAAAAAATACTTTACTTATATTGTCACTGTGCATGGGCAGATTTTCCTCAAATATGTCAGTTATCATAACATGTTCTGTTTTATGGGAATCTAAGCAATCACTGCAGCATGTCTATGTTTTTGGAGCAGCCTATGCTTTGTATCTCATACTTATTCCACAAAATTTAGGCATGCAGGGTTGACTGAAAGATTTGAACTGTTTATTTGTGGTCGAGAAATGGCGAACGCATTCTCCGAATTGACAGACCCTGTGGATCAGGTAAGGACGTAGAGTATTTGGGAATCTGGTATTAGCTGCCTTTCCACTTCTTGAGCAACTGTAACCCAGATGAGGAGCTTTTCAAAGTCCAGTTTTTTTAAATTCATATGAGAAAAAATAAAGGCATTGGTCCCTATGTTACATGGACTCAGGTACGGGTATTGGGTGCGGGAATGCGTCAACGTGTCTGATTCATCAAATTTTCATGTCAGGACACAGGTCATGCCCAAATAGTCCTATTATTTAGCCCACTTATCTTATTTTCTAGGATAAGTGATGTTTACAAAGTGCCTTAGGGCAGCTGATGCATGATATAGGGGTTCTATGTACAATTCATGGTAAGCTCGAACTACAAAATTGCTTACTGGGTGAATATTCAACTAAACATGTCGGGCACAGATCTGATTCGCTCGGAGTTTGAAGTGTCCAGGATGGGTAGTTTCATTTAGAAGTCTTATGTAACAAAGGAACTTGATTCAGCTGTGCTTAGATGGGAAAATCCAGTTCTATTCATCACCAGTCATTTGATAATCATTTTGTGAAAATCAAACTAGTGAACTTGAAGAGAAGGTGCCAAAGTTCGTGGTTTTTCTTGACCTGCTGACATCCTTCTGACTGCAATTGTAATTCTTTTGCTATGGGTTGGAATTCTAGTAAAATTATTAATTTTTTCAGACTCGGAATGCTCTTTTCTTGACCCCAAACAGTAGAATTTGTACTCCGATTTCTGGGACTGGGAGTTATGAATTGCCTTTTGCCATAGTGGTTGGATGATGGTAGATGTGAGCAAGTTCTCCTATTTTCACGTGTCTATATCATTCTCTCTCTTTTTGCTTGCAGTATGACTGTATGAGAAAAGAACGTTTCTGAAGTATATGAATATCCAACAAATAAGGTTCATTAGAAAACATGAAGATGCCTAACGGGTTTATCAGTATAATGATTTATTCATGGTAAACAATCAGAGATTACACAGATTGGATGTCTATATAAGGGTTTAGGTACACGAACCTTTGGGTGCTGCATAAACTCTGTTAAATGTGATGACCACGACCAACAGAACCTTCTGTCATTTGACAACTGTTGCTGCTGAAAGTAACTTGTTGACAGATGAAGCAATGTTGTACAAAAAGCGCGTGATGTGAGCCGAGAGGAAGTGTGTTTTTTTAAATCCCAATGTGAACGATGCTTCAAATGTTTGATTAGTTCGTTAAGTATGTGGATGATTCAATTCACCACCCCCCCC
>JAOTQK010000005.1:24961131-24972025 GCA_025642025.1 Rhododendron ferrugineum
CCACACACACCGTACCACCCACCAACCCAAAATCACCTCCAATTTCCATGGTCCAATAGCATGATGAAGAGGAAATAATTCTCGCCAGAGAACTTTGTACAAAACCAAGCAAAACCCATTTTTCCCTTTATTAACTCCACTAATCCACACTTTCAATAAACTCAAGTTTTGTTTTCTTGTTGAAGTCCCAAAACTACCGTAACGTGGAAAGGAAAAGAAGGAAGAAGAACAAGAAGGAAAAGGAACATACCACTTCGGCAATCTTCTACCAAGCAAAATCCTCAACTGCGGCTGCTCTCTCTCTCTTTCTCTCAAACGATATAATCCAATATAAAACCCTAGTCTCATATTACTGACCACGTTCTCCCCTAAATAATATGTAACCACTTAATAAAAGTACTTATTACGGTGCAACACCAAACACTAAAACTATTTAGACTTATACCCCAACACTATAATAGTACCGACAACAATTTATACCATGTCGAGAGAGAGAAAATATCAATTAGGATCCAAACCATAAAATCCTCTTTTTTATTTATTACAGAAATATAATTATAAGGAATAAGAAAAGGCAGGGTGTAACATCCTTCCCCCCTTAAAATAAATTTCGTCCTCGAAATTGAATACTAACCTCAAGCATACAAACATAGGTATTTTCTGTGAATTTCCCTCTTCACGCTGCAAACTACTTCATAAACTGAGTGCACACCGCAACACTTTAACCAAATGTTTTTTTTTTCCTCGAAGTATATTTCTCTTCATATCAAGTATCTCAATGGGTTGCTTATCATAGGTCAAATCATCTTGAACATGAAGTGACTCGTACTCAAACACATCGGACTGACTATGCACATATATACTTCCTTATAACATCGATACATGAATTTTTTTTTTGAACCCTAGCCAAACTAGACGACAGAACCTAACAATATGCCACCTCACCAACCACCTCAAAAAGCCCAATTTAGCGAAGACTTAACTTCCTCTTTTTGTCAAACCGAATAACACCTCTCCATGGGAATACCTTGAGAAACATCATACCTCCTATTGTAAACTCCAAATCCCCCCAATGACTATTCGGAAAAAGTATCTCTTGTAATATGACCAGAAATTGAACTAGCCCAAATCTATCAAAGAAATTAATCAACCAACCTCGTCAATCAAATTAAGATTACCAGAATTGTAAAAGAGCATCAAACTGATAGTCACTAGTTTACCATCATTTTAAAAATATTCATAGGGCCACCCATTTACTCCAAATAGAATTCTATATCAAACAAAAGCTTTTTTTATTTATTTGATTACTGCGAACAGTGTAGTATCGTGAAAAGAAATCAAAATTTTTACTTCAAATAAAATAGTCGGTGCATCAATTACTTATCTCAGTTAAAAAAAAGTTTTGACCTCTGAATTGGTTTGGAAAATCTGTATATCACATTCTCACACATTTTTACTAGTATCATTCTCAAATGTTTCCAAAACATACTTTAGCATAACCATACTTGAAATTGAAAATTTTTCAGCAAAAAATTTTCCTTGGGTTGAAGTTGTTCTTAATAAAAAAAAAAATGGTTGACCGTTTATGAGTTCATTGCCTTGGTTTTTAATCAAATTTCTTTTTAGGCTGCATGTTGTACGAGCTTTAGTCTTGTGGTTCATGGCCGGTCACTTCCCATTTTGGGGTGTGACAGAAACTATCATGCATCTTTTTAAAATGTAATACTACTGAGTTGTTGGGACCAATTGTAAAGAAAAATTACATTTATCAGGGTGTAAAACCTTCAAATTTATCTCTTCATTTAGTTATTTTTAAAAAAAAATAAGAAAAATAACTTGCATACGGATTTAATTTTTGACCCCATTAACTGAAAATTCTATCTCCGCCCGTGAGATGTGTAGCCAGTAGTTTTCTCTAATATCAACTCTTTAAACAAATCTTGTGGAATTTTCAAAATGAGACAATAGACCAGAATTATATTAGTACGATTTCTACCACTAATGTCAACTTTGAAGTGTATGCCAGCCCGTATCCTGAAAGTTACGCTTGGAAACACATTATGATCTCGAAGAAAAATAACCCTTCAGTCAACTTGAGCAAAACTATGAGCAAAGAATGGTTTGTATTCATGAAGAAGGACAAAAGAAAAGTGAGAGAAGGAATAGCGAGTCAAATAGGTTCGCCGGTCACTTCAGAAACATGACCATTGAGCAACCATTCTAACAAAAAGCTTCATGTATCATCACCAAAATAGTTGAAGGACAATCTCTTACATAAATTCTCCAATCCTTCTGTCCAGGTAATTACAATGGACTGAATTTAACAGAGATACATTACATGAAGGGACAATCCACCAACAAAGAATAATATTTTCAACTCCTTCCAAAATTTGTCACGAGCTAAAGCTATCAAAAGATGAGAAATCCATCGGTATGAAACTCAAGACGGTTAGGTCCATACTTGTATCGGTTCACTTCTGACCTTAAATACAATTACAGGGTATCGGCTCTATTTCTTGTTGAATATCCCAAACAGAGACTTGATGGCATTGATAGCATTCTCATTGATGAATGACTCGTCAAACCTTTTCATAAGAGGCTCAAAATCTTCTGATGCCCTAATGTTGGATAGATCAGGGTCTGTCCGGATTCTCTGTCATATACAGTAGCAACAGTTTCAGATAGCTCCAAAAATTAGAATTTAAAACAACATTGTACTAATAAGTTGGGATGGTTTATTGGTTACCTTAAAATCTTCAAATCCTGCTTCTAAGGCATCTTTAAGTGCAGAAAGTCCAGCTTGTATCTGAAGTGAAAAGGAAAATTGGAATTGCATAAGAGGAGGCTCCTCATTCATGTAATCGACTCTAGTAAATGTAACACGAAAAGGTTAATGGAGTTCATTTGAATAACAATGAACCGTTGCTCTGAAACTCTTGAGTACTACCTGATTAACTTTAGAGTAGCAACAGGCAACATTGTAGCTTGCTACTGAAGCTTCAGTTGGATCCGGTTTTGACCCCAACACTGACTCAAATTTTTCCAGTGCTTCTTCATATTTTGCATTCCTTCATCGGTTATCCAGATTAAAAGAAAAAATGACTTTCAGCCACATAAAACTTATAATGCTGAGAACTGGAAAAATATGACTTGGATGTTATTTGAAAGGTAAAAAATGATATCCAAAGGGATCTCAGATCAGCACTATAGGAGACAGAATTCACTTTATGACCTGGAAGTAAAAAAGCTTAATGCCTAATGCATCATTTAAAGACAGATGAATAAACCAGTAGCAACTGATTAAAATGATGTGTAAGGTGATGAGGTATATTTTCTCCACCCCAAGTTTCTGAGTCAATGCAGGTTAAGGTTGTACTTGGATCAAGGATTTGGGAAAGAAAAAGGAAAAAAAAAGTTCAAGGACACATAAGTTACATCCTTTAAAAAAAGTTCAATTTGCTTTTTTCATTGTTTACACAAATCCTTGATCCAAGTACATCCTTAAGGAGATGGAAGAGAACGAAAGAGTGTGACTTTATGAAGAGGAGGAGGAGGTGTTTCTGAACCAAAGCAAAACAAACAAACTAAAACGGAAACAGGCTGGAAGAATGTTCATTTGACCAAGGCTCACTTGTAAAGCTTCAGCCCTTCACGGAGGTCCATTTCTCTTTGTTGTTTCTGCTCTTTCTTCCTGACGTAATTTTGCATCTGAAACAATTTCAAGTTAGACAAAATAATCAACACTGATGACTCCAATGCTAAAAAGTTTGTCTAAAGAAGCAATGGAAAGACAATATAAAACTTTAGCATGAGTCTACTGTTGGAAAAAATGGAAGAAATGTTCGAATATTTTGGAGAGCCTAAATTTGAAGAAAATCCATTTTAAGGATGAATGAGAATTGTCTCATTTTGGGAATTGCAAAAGCCAAGTTTATTTAAGGGAGGACATGCGCGCTCACCGTCATTGAACACCTGGACGAGGCTGGGGCCGGGAGTAAGGATTCGTAGGCCCACGGCCTGTGGTTCGAGGTCTGTGGTCTAGTCGGGGATAGTTTGGAACCGATTGGGCTTCGGGTCCAAAATCTCTAAATAATAACTTGGGTTTTGGTTGGGCTTAGGCATGTTGGGTTTAAGATTGAAGTATTGTTAAGTTGGGGCTGCCTAAGTTGACTTGTAAACCCAATTGCATTCTACGGCAATCAGTAGGTCCAAGACTACTTCACATGATTTGGTTTCCCACCCACCTATTGCCCACATTTAAATATCCCACCAATTTTCTTGCTGGTTCAGGTGGATTGGTTTTTCCACCAGCTTGGTGGGACCTTACCAGCATGTTATTGGTTTTTGATGTCTCCCACATTTGGAGAGTCAAGCTGGATCTTCATTCTACGAGAAATCTGCCTGCTGATTGTTCAAGTGGGTTGTGAGCGAAGGGAATAAACCCCGAGCAGGATCAGAGTATAAAAAGGAACTCAAATCTATTGTTTCAAACACGCCAAGAAAGAGTAATCCCCTTCTTCCTCAATAGCTTCTACTCATGAAAGTCCTTTGTTCTAGTGGGAGAGAGTACAAACACAGTTTGGTTCGACGGGCAATCCAGAGCGGTGCTTTTGCGACTGAGTTTGACCAAGTATTCTTGGGAGATGAACGCCGACAAAACCTCCCGCGCCTCTAGTAAGGTGGCGAATTTGTCTTAGGGGCACTGTGTGAAACACGGGACTCGGTTTGCTTTTCTTGATCCTTTTACAGTTTCTGTTATGATTCCAATTCAGTTACTGTATTTCTAATTAACTGTTTTTCCGAACATTTACTTGATAAGGTACTGTGCAGCAATGCTACTCACTTGGATTTCCCTCACTCTGTCACTAACTACACCAGAGTTCCTCTCGGCTCTGATGATCTCCTTTTCTGTTAGCTCACCTGATTCATCCACCTTTCCTGGCAACCAAGTAAAAGTACGCACAGTTTAAGAAATGGATATAAGATGCAAAAGACCAATGGTTATGTCAGTTACAAAAGATAATCAACAACGCCCCATGTCAATTGAAAAGGCATGGCTCAGTTAGTGTCAAAACAATGGTTAATGCGAGATTTCCAGGGTAAAGGGCGAAAAAGCTGATGGAACTAACCATATCTCTTCTGCATTCTCATAAGTAAAGGGCCAACTCTTTGGCGGATAGTATACATTGTTCTCCCGTATTCAGCAGCAGCCCATATTTCATCTCCAAACACTGCACTGCAAGCATTTCAGAATCACTTGGTCACAGTCTCAACCATGGAATCAGCAACTGCTATTGAAACACTGGATGAAAAATTTCTTCAAAAAGCTTAAGATACATATCTAAAATCCTGTACTCATTGGGGATGCCTAAAATCCTATGTATGTTCAATCGGACACTGTACTGCATGCATTTCAGTGATTTCACCACCACTTTCTCACATTCTCGACCAGAGACTCAGCAACTGCTATTGATACACAAGATATATACCAAGGTTTAAATCACACATACCAAACTGGGGATCCTAAAATCCTAGGTATGTAGAATTGGGGGCAAACTATGCAATTAACAACCATAAATCACACCAATCTAACTTTCTTATGTGCTTGTGCTTCCGATTTCTTCATTTTTGTCCACCCTTGTACGCTGTGTAGTGGGCCGAACCAAAACAGGTTGGGCCTAGTGAACAGGCACCCAAAGCACTGGGCATTTGGGCTGAACAAGTCAGGCTTGGGCCAAAATGCTGGTATGGTCATGAGAGCTGATGCGCGTGAGCCCAAACCCGTGGGATGGCAGGAGCAAGGCCTGGGGCCGGACCTGTCAGAGTAGGTCCAAACCGGACAATGCCAGGAGGAATCCACTTGGATGTCGGGTGGAGCAGCTCGGTAATGTGGAGTCCGTCAACGTGGTACTCGGTGCTTTATGCATGACATCCATCCTGCGGTTAGGGTGTGACTTCACGAAGCATGTGCTTAGCACACGATTACATAGAGCCAAATTACAGGCTCACTATATAATGTACACAACAAAACCTAGAAAGGTGTGGCGTTTGGCACTAGCTGGTGATTCATCTTGCAGGCTTAAATAGGTTCCAAGAGGAACGTTCAAATCCAATCCAATCCATACCAGAGATCCAAGAGCAGAACCAGATCACTCCCCCACACCCTAGATTGTGTGTTAGGGTTCTCTGCATATAAGAGCCCAACTCATTACATGGGTGGCACGTTTAAAGTGGCGGAATTGTCTAACTTCTTAGAACACGAGTCATCTAAAGAAAACATCCTAGTATACGGTATGCTACATGACTACATTATAGTGAGGCTAACAATCAAACAGTATAAGGATATGCACCGATAAAATCTTCCAAGAATGGATTGAACAATGAACCCATTTAAGTTCCCATTTTCGTACATAAGTGAATTTGTGCATCCAAGTCAAAAGTAATTGGCAATGAGTGAGGCTTGCCGCTCATATACTAGGTTCGAAGGTTACTGATGTGGGACAACTCTTATATTGCTCTGCACTTGCGACCTGACTTGCATGTGGAGAGATAAATAACAATGATCATAACTTAGCCACATTAATGTCACAAACATCGGGAAAATCAATCAAGAGAAAGATATCCAAAAGCATTCAACAGACTAGCTTGATACCATGTTAAGTCATCCAACTCGAAACTAAATGAAAAGAAGTGGAGAGGTTAATCATGATTACGCTCATACTAGTTTCTTCGAAGGTGATAGTAAAACGCAAGCTCTACTACATTTAAGTACGAAGAGAAAATCCAAGAAACAGGAATGATGAGAGAGAGAAGATACCTAGTGGCAAGTACTTTATCCCCAACAGTGAACTTCCCACTCTTGTCAGCTGAGCCACCAGGGGCAATGGCGTCAATGTAAGTTCCACCATCCCTCCCCTTTCTAAACTTCAACCCATATGGCTGCACAATTTCCACTTCATACACCTCATACTCTTCCTTTTCTTCACCTTCAGTCCCCGATTTCGACGTCTTAGCCTCGGTTTCCGATGCTTTAATGCCCAAAATTGAGGGCTTTACCAAATGGATATTGCAGAAATTGATTGAAGTGCTTAGAAAAATGTGGTTTTGCGATGTGGGTTTGAGAACAAATGGGGTTGGGAGTGATGGGTTTGGCTTTGTTGATGGGGTTAGTCTTGCCAGTGGTGAGGAAGAACAGAGAGAAGTGTAGCTGCTCGGAGATGTAGACATGGTTGATTCTTGATCACCCTCTCTCTCTCTCTCTCTCTCTCTCTCTCTCTCTCTCTCTCTCTCTCTAGATTGTTACGAGGTGGGATTCCATTTGTTTGGTGAGACTCTTCTCTTGTTGTGTGAGTCTGGGAGGAGGGATGGAGGGAAGGAGAGAGATTGGTCCTCAACGGATTACACAGATTGAAGTGGTGACTAGTGGCTCTTAACAGGCCGTTGAGTTCCCTTCAATTATGTGCAGCCACGTGTCAGATTACTGGTTGGCTGGCACTGTAGAGTACGCCCTCCCAAATTTATTCAAGAATTAAATTAGTTGCACATAAATATTTTGATTAAACAAGATTACACACTCACATAGATCGCTATTTGTGTATACAAAGCAAAGCATTTCGCAAAAAAAAAACACAAAGCATTTTGCCAATTGAAAAAAGTGCACTAGGTTGTAAAGAAACACTCATAGAATCCCAACACCATCTAGTTGAAAAATCTTGTTTTGTTTCTTACAATTGAATTGAACTTTTATCTATAAATAAATTACGTGATGTGATTATTATTGAGATACTGTTTTTTGTTAGCTAACAAAAAAGTAGTATTTATCAAAAATTTCAATCTCTAGATAGACAGTTGCCTCTTTTGGGCTATGCGGTGATTTAAGAGTTGATAGTATAATTGGTATATTGAACCATTTTTACACATGCTTTGTAGAGGTTGTCTTCTCATCAAAGTATGTTAACAAGAAAATAAATGTAATGGGTTCATTGTTCTCACCAGTCCATTTCAATATTTGAAATACTAAAATGTGTACTTTTTGAAGTAATTAGATCTCTCCACACATTTTCAGTTCTGTAGATTCACATTTGCTTACAAGATTGTTAGTAATTAGATTAAAATA
This sequence comes from Rhododendron ferrugineum, assembly GCA_025642025.1. Lineage (NCBI taxonomy): Eukaryota > Viridiplantae > Streptophyta > Magnoliopsida > Ericales > Ericaceae > Rhododendron > Rhododendron ferrugineum. Next base: position 24,969,248 of record JAOTQK010000005.1, read on the forward strand.
ATTGCACTCTTGGTGTGCTCTCCAGTAACAGAAGAACACATAATCCTTTTGTCATTTTAGTAGTATTTTGTTTGTTTGGCTCAGTGATATGCTCGCGTGGTGTGCCCTCCCGGTACTATCAACTATGTGATCCGTTTCAAACTTTTGGTTACTTCCTTTATCAGATAGAAGATATAGATTGATCAGCTAAGATCATTGTGATATGTAATCTTCATGGTAATGTTGTCAAACTTAATCTAATTTCAAGAGCTTGCATTGACTCGGTACAGATTGGATCCATCGATGTAATGCACAAAACTACTAGTGGAAACAAAATTTGCCACAAAAAAAGAGAGGATGGTACGCTAACGGTACATCTTACAAACAGAAGATATAGAATGCTCTGGATAAATATCAATCCCACCCGAGTCACCTTAGACCATTCTGCTTGGATGAAACTTAATTATTTGCCGTCACATTAGAGCCACAATGTCACTTATGAGTCCATCGAGGGCCCTTTTGCTCTTTTAGGACATCAGATGCATATGACCACAAAAAGACCGTCTAGCATGAAAACCAGGTAAGTAACATAAGCAATACATTTATCTAGCAACCATCTTACGCCAAGAGCTTTGATCAAAAGAGCAAGGGAAAACCATAATTTCCACATAAGCTTAGGAACAATTCGACACTTACAATTTCTTTATTTCTATGGAACATTCAAAATGAAAATGTACAAGTACGTGAATATGCTGCCAGAGTTGCTCGTAAATAGTCAAAATGGAATAAATAGGGGCAACATAAAGAACTGAAAGGCACCTTTCATCTTGTCAGATGCCATGTAAAAAGAAGCTCTAACCATTTAACCTCTCGAAAAAGTACAAAAACTTGAATGTCTCGAAACCCGACTTTAGAGCTTCTCTCTACTTGTTTATTAGTACAAAATTTACAGCACCCTCCATAGCAATGAAACCTTCAGCAAATGAGAGATTTAGCTGCAGAGTACTCCCTGCATGATCGACAAAATACCATGTTATGAGGAATCAGTTGAAGTTTGGATATTTAGCCAGAGAAAGAGATGTATAGCCATGATCATACCAATAAGTTATTTCTTCAGACAATTGCTTGAAAGGACTTTCTTCCCATAGGGGCTTGTCCGGAGCAAAGGAACATGAGGTCTAATAGCCTCCACCAATGCAGCATGAAGAGATCCCTACTCAACAAGAGAACATACATGTATCCACAGCACAAGATCAGAAAGACCTCTTCACTAAAATGAAACAGAATTCATAAGTCTAATTTTAATGGCAATAATGCGACAACAATGAATTCTGTGGACAAGTAATGCCCAGAAGCTAATAGCTGATTTGGTCTTCCAACTCAATCACAAATTCAGCCTCTAGTCTTGTCCTCTGCTGCTTCTTTTTTTCTTCTCTTTTTATTTTTTTAAAGATGGTTCCAGCTTTCATATCTGTATCTGCTTCCGATAAGTACTCATGCTACTTGTTTTTTACTATAAACTCCCTCTTAGACATATATAAGCCTGAATAAATATGTATGATGGATAACTATGAAATGATAATCTTTTCTAGCAATTCATAAAAAGAAGAGAAAGCACACCAGACGAAGATGGCACTTTTAGAGGAGGATGTCTAACCTTTGAATTGTTTAATGCTGCTTGTATAACATAGTTGCCATAGGGATCTTGCATAATTTGATCTAAGCGAGGATTATTTACCAACTCCTTGATAATACAAGATCGGCGTTCTTCTCCTGCATATTTCAGGCATTTCTCAACCACATTGCTGCTATATTTCTGCATGGACAGGTCCCCATAGTTACCCTCCAGTTGGTCAAGAATATCCGCCGTGGCCCATGGAGCATGAATTTCAAAGATAAATTGCACAACATAGTTCCTGTAGGAATAGCATTCAAAATGCTAAGCACGAAATCATAGAAGCAAAGATGAATGCAGAAAGTACTGTTTTGTGCCCTGTTAAAAGTTATTCTAGATCATTCAACAAGCACTACCATAACTATTGGCGGTTCTCAGAGTATTTGAACATTTTTTTGTCAGAACATTTCAAAAAGTTTCCTGCTTGTCAAATTTATTTGACCATCAAACATGATAGGGAGGTTGACCGCTTTCGTACTAGTACTTCATGTAAAAGATTGTGAGATTCACCATAGTTTGGAACCCCAAGGCGCGTTGCCTATAAAAGTCTGATACAGTAAACCGTAGCCTACTCATTTTACCATGAGCATTTTGAAGTGTAAGAAAAACTGGTATCATCTATTTGGATTGGTCCTTGTTCTACCATCCTGATAATGGAGAGCAGTATTGCTTGTTAAATCATTGGAAAACGTCTCAAAATCTATCTCGTGAAAATTTGTCTTAAGACTTGCATCTGCCCATCGAAAAGAATTCATGGGGTAAAAAGTCATTCAGCATTGACAGCACATGCATACCAAGAACAATATGTTCATACGACGAGAGGAAGAAAGAATAGGAAAAGAAAAACATAGTACCCAAATGGATCTTGAGAAAGAATCAGAGCATTTGAAGTAATCTCGGAGATTAAACGATGCCTCTGATCACCATCAGCATGGCTGAGGCACTTTTGAAGCACGCAACAGCCATGACGGTCTGTTGCTAGTTCAACACAATTATCAATTGCAGCTTCAAAAAGGAACTGCAGAAAACATAATTACCACTGATGTCACAAACATTGCTTTCAATATTTCATGGTACAAGTAACAACTTAAAGGGTTCAACGTTAAATCAATTAGTGGACCATA
>JAOTQK010000005.1:24978781-25010256 GCA_025642025.1 Rhododendron ferrugineum
TTTTTTTTTTTCAAAACACTCTAAAAAGAACAAAACTAGTCAAATTATTATGGTGAATGGGGACCCGATTTTCCCCCAACCCCGACACCTCTCCGATTTCTCCCGCTCCGACTCCAATCCGATATAGAACGGGGCGGGTTTGGGGGACGCTAAATCCGACTCCGATCTGCCCCATTGCCATCCCTATTCAAAAGAATTGGACAAATCCAACCTTAGCTTCAAATTTGGACCTACTATGTATAAGACTTTTTTGAAGGCTAATTTGGCAATTCGACACCTTCAAATTTGACACATATACCATTCTTCCTTAGAATCTTAAAAAAATAAAAAAGAACAATTGTTTTTGGCAATTGAAAAAGGCATTTTTTGCATTTGACACTTTATGTCAATTTTGAAGCAAATTGGCTTTGAACGTAAGATTGGCGTTTGTGGTTTCAGGGCTATGAACCCCTTTTGAACTAACTTACTAACTTCCGCTGATGTATTACGTGTGGCCAAAAAAAAAACCCAACTAATTATTGGAGTTCATGTAATTAACCGTTTCTCATAAATTCTAGCATGATCACAGCAAAACCTTCAAGTAACATTACTATTTTTGGGAAGGCCCTAAAGACTAGCCATACGAATCGGGGAACTATAGAGGGAGTCAGAGAGAGAGTTGGAGGGCTGACCCTATATAGCCTCACTTTTTTTTTTTAATATAACCGAATGTCCAGGCCAGTTTGCGCGCAACTCGATTAATTCTAAGGTTCTGAAAGTTAACGACCGGACAAACACTCCAACGGCTCCAAAGTATGGAATGTTTGGCCTCCGTAGGCTTCAAACATACAACCATAGAGAATAAGCACTTACTCCGTATTTGGTTTATCATGTCTACTTGGCCAAGGACGGACGCAACACTTTAAGTATGTGTTTGAGTTTAGACACATTATTATTCTTTTATTGATCCAATAACCACTTGTATATTACTTTACACAAATGTACACTCACAATGGAGCACATTCTTTCTTTTTATAGCCATCCACCTCCACGATAAACGGCTAAGATTATTACTTTACATTCTTTCTTTTTATAACCATCCACCTCCCCAATTACATATTTGATTAAGATGAAAGGATATTGCTCGTCTCCAGACTATCCAATATTGCAAACAACTCTTCTACAACCACACACACACACAAACTCCACTCACAAGAGGAGTTTGTGTATTTGTGTGTAGGGTTATAAATTAATTGTATTGCAAAACACAGGCCCATCTCGAACACATTTTGGCAATCTCAAATATTTGTTTCGGTTACAAAATCATTTGTGCAGAACTTTAAATTGATCTACTCCGCTATACAGTAGCTTCATGAACTAATCACATACGTAAGACAAAATTGGACACCAATATAATCACAAGTTGGACCGCTCATTTCATCCTTAAACAAACAATGTGATCAGATCACGAAGGAAGTTGAGGATATCCAATTAATTTGAACTGCAACATGAATGATCCTCTAAATGTAGTCTACAAAATTTCAACTTTTCAAATCCATGAGATGAGCCTGAAATGGTGACACTCCATGCAGAACTGGACGGTCAACCAAATGTAGACGAGCCAAGCCAATCAACAAAACAGTGTCACAAAATTACCTCAAAATTGCAACTCGGCCTAAGATGAAATATTGTTTTGCACTCAGTTCAGTATCATTGCACTTGTACATGCCGCACTCTGCCAACCTAACCTCACCATAATTTATGCTTTCCTACCAGCAGAAATAATAAATTTACACAAATAATGACCCCTCTGGTATGTTTCAGAACTACCAGCAAAAGTCAGATCGTCTTTTGCTATGATAACTTCTCACAATCTTCGGCAGCGTCTAGTAACCGTATCCTGACAAGACAAGAAGGTATTTAATCAAATACAATGTGGAAGATGCAAACACAAAAAAATGAAAGTAGTAAAAGGGAAATTTGGTTTCAAATCAACAGTGGTTACCTGAATTGTCCATGGGGTTGCCGGCAGGAACGGGTTCAGGCTCTTTGATCTCAACCACCACACAGTCTGACATCAAGAATGTCTTCGCCACCGAAGCTGCGTGTTCCAAGCAACATCTGACCACCTGAAATCAGCATAGCATTAAGTTCTCCAGTCAGTGGGGAAAAAATCATGTTCAGCCGGAATTAATCTTGACACAAAGCAAGAGTTGAGTAATCACAATATCATCATCGAAAAGACTAAAGAGTAGAGTCTAGATTATCAAAAAAGTAGTCTAAAGACAATAAGCCTAATGATGTCCGACAACAGATTCATAGGCGCTAACCAACCAAAATGTATACAACATTGGCAAAAGAAAAAAAAAACAAAAACCAACCAAAATGTCAAGTTACATAAAGGAGATGCTGTTTCTTATTTCGGGATGAGGAAGAATCCATTAATATCGAATACACTTAACAACAAATTTAATCGTATCTCGGTAAACATGTGTATCACTGTCTATGATCTGCAAGAACTACACCCAAAACCTTAGAACCATCTAAGATTGGAAGTATTCTGCTGCAATCAAGAAAGGCACAGAGAAATGCAAAGAATCCAGTATATGAATAACTTCATGATGACTAAAGGCAACTAAGTTAACCATATTGCCACAAATAAGGAGTACCAATCTTCAAAGGAAACAGAGTTATTTACTTACGACCCAACCAATAAGCATACACATGACCATCCAGACCACTCCGTTCATCAACTCAATTCCATTTTGCAAGACTAAAAACAGGATATGCTCCAACATTGATGACCCTTAGATACCATAAATTCAAACAATCCAGTCTTGGCATTCTCACTACACGCAATCTCATCTGCAAAAGTTACTTTCCTCTGGAACTCACCTTGGTCGGATCAATTATTCCGGCAGCCATCAAATCCTCGTATTCTCCCGTTGCAGCATTGTATCCAAATTTTGGGTTATCATTGGAAAGAACCTGCAAAAAATATACAGAATGTCATCCCACAAATACCACACGACAGCATATACATATGATCGTGAAGTACTGATGTAGTTAAGTACCTTCTCACTAACAACACTTCCATTAACACCAGCATTCTTGGCAATCAACTTCAGGGGGTAACTCAAAGCTCGCTTAACTATATCTGCTCCAACCTGCAGCCCGTTGAGATAAATTAGCAAGAATCATACTGTAACCATAAATATTGCAGTCAAACATGCGTCTGACTTCCTAACTGTATTCTATGATAGGCAGTTTGTTCCTCAGTATTTCGTTCAATTTGACCTCTATTTTGATTCCAATCTATTGGATGTAACTCAGTTGATGACACCAATGATATAGTAACGATTCTATCCAAATTGTATCTGAATATCGCGATTCAAAATCATTAAAATTGCACAACCACAACTGCTAGTAAAGTTACAGCATGAAATTACCTTTTCCTCGTCATTCTCAAGGCTATCCTTGATGGCATCAACTTTTGATGCAAGCCTAAGTAGGGTGCATCCACCACCAACAACAATACCTTCCTCAACAGCTGCCTGAATATCAATTTCACAGTCAATTGAACATTGTCCTCACTGCCAACAAATCTGACAAGGAACTACTCTCTATATAAACCAGAAACCAGAGTCTCATGAAAAACTTGCCTTTGTTGCATTGAGAGCATCCTCTACTCTCAACTTCTTTTCTTTTAGCTCTGTCTCAGTTTGTGCTCCAACCTTCAAAATTTCATTAGATTTCGTATGCATGCCATAAATAATAAGTCAATCCATAGACCACCAATATTATACAGTTATATGATGCAAGGTTACCTGAATGACGGCAACACCTCCTGACAATTTTGCAATTCTTTCATTAAGTTTTTCCTTTTCGTATTCTTGCTCTGCAACCTGGTTACAAAACATGCAGAATAAGTATTCTAACACACACACACACACCCAACTATATATACACATACATGCATATAAATGCGCACACGCACGCACACAGGGAGAATTAAACCTCTATAAGGTTTTTAATCTGTGCAACACGTTGATTTACTGCATCCTGGCTGCTCCCATCACCAACAATTGTCGTTGAATCCTTGGTAAGCACAACCTTAGCAGCATGACCCAGGACTTCTTTATCTGCCTTGTCCAAGGTAAGCCCTAACTCATCTCTAATTACAGTTGCTGTTTTCAAGAAGACAAAATTTCCAATTAAGGGGCAGAAAACAGATAGGAAGCCAATATCGTTACTCTATACATTTACTTGTGCAAGATTCAAGGAATGTATTGTAGCAAATGAACACACAGCTCAAAGAATGAAATATGACCTCCAGTCAAAATTGCAATGTCGTCAAGGTACTGGCTCTTTCTTTCTCCAAATCCTGGAGCTTTCAGTGCTGCAATTTTCAATGCACCTCTAAGCTTGTTCACGACAAGAGTTGCCAAAGCTTCTTGTTCAATATCTTCTGCAATTATCAAAATCGGGTATCCACCTCTGATAGCATCTTCCAGTACATTTATAAGATCCCTTGCATTCGTTATTTTCTTGTCAACTAACAGTAACTGCATTGACACCCAAAATACTTAAATATTCATCTACTAGAAAACAATGCACAACTTTACACCATAACGAAATATAACTAGCATCCCTACCTTGCAGTTCTCAAATTCAACTGACATTTTCTCGCTATCAGTCACAAAATAAGGTGAGATATAACCACGAGGAAATTCCATCCCTTCAACAACATAGAGACTGTTTTCGGCACTCTTCCCCTCTTCAAGGGTCACCACACCCTTCCGACCCACTTTCCTCATGGCTTCAGCTATCATATTACCGACTTCATAGTTGTTACCAGCACTAACTGCAGCAACATCAGCCAGTTCACTGTCTTCTACCTGCAAGTACATATGGACATCAGTAAATGCTATACTGATGTCTCAAAGAAGGACCAACTATCACTCCTTTCAGAAGAGCCTATCCAAAATGATAAACTTTGCAGCAATATTTATACTGAAACTCAACCCGCAATTGTTAAACCCATTTGCAAGAGCACTTTCCATTACCTCTTTTGACATCAGCTTAAGCTCGCTGACCAAAGCTTTTGCAGTCTTCTCAATTCCTCTGGTAATCAATACAGGATTTGCACCCGCTGCTACCACCTGAAAAGAGAGGACCACATAGCAACATACATTACGACATCAAACTTTGTCAATGAACTCATGGATATTGAAAAATGTAAAATAACATATATTTCAGTACACACCTTGACACCTTCAGCAATAAGACCTTGCGCAAGAACAACAGATGTCGTCGTCCCATCTCCGGCCAAATCATTGGTCTTCGCCGCTGCTTGTCTGACCAATTTAGCCCCAATGTTCTCAACTGGATCTTCCAACTCGACCTAAGAAGAAACAGAAGTATTAAACCTTCAAGGATTCGACAGATGATTTCAAATGTCTTATTGAAATCTATTCTGGTTGAACATGGGTCAAACAGGTAATTGAAACGTCCGCAAGGGGGTCAAAGGACATGAGAAAAATGGATACGAAGGTATGAGATGTATTTTGGCTTCATCAAGGTCAAATTCTAGCACTCTTAACTCCCATTACTTTTAGGCTTCAGATAACGTGTTAGATAAAAGTAGAGTGATATACACGGGAAAGAATCCATAAAAACTAGTTTCTAGTCGTGGGCAGTTTTGCATATGGAGAACTAAATAACTAGGATACCTCTCTAGCCACGGTCACCCCATCATTAACAATTTTTGGGGAGCCATATTTACTCTCTAGAACGACATTTCGGCCCTTCGGACCGAGAGTAACCCCAACAAGATCAGCAAGCTTGTTCACACCATTCTGTCACAGAAAGAAAGAGTATTGTTAGTGATGCCACGCATGTAACCTTCCATTCATTATCAGACCACAAAACTAATTGAGAGGCTTACTTGCAGCCTCTTAATAGCCGAACCATCCTTGTTGAAATACAACTCCTTAGCCATGGCATTTATTCTTGGAGAACGTGCTCTTCGGAGAAAAACATTTTGGCTCCTACCAAATGAGCTCGAGCATATGGAACCAAAAGATCCAAATTTGTTATCTGGCACACCAATGCTAGGTGCAGCAAAGGAGCCAACCGAAGACATGGTAATGAAAGTTGATGCCATTCACTCTTCAAATCTGAGAAAAAGCAATCAACATTAATTCTCTTTCAATCTTGCAAACCACAGCTATTTACAGATAAAAATAAGAAACTTGATTGATCATGAAACACAGAAAAGGAGGGGGTAATTCTTAAATGATCTTGCAACAGCATTATCGGGCAATATCTCCTCGCAATTGAGGTGATCGCCTATTTTAAATACAAGATGGGCAAGAAATCCTCACAGTTGATAAAAGTTAATAAGACCGAACACAAATTGACCCGTCACACAAACTAGGTACTGTCAACAGTGGACTGCTGAAATAACTAAAATAAATGTGGTGTTTAAGCAAGCTTAACATTTGTGGTTCCTAACACATGCGCTACCACTAATACCAAATCATACTTAAGATTACTACTACAAAATAGTGTCCCAAAACCTAAAAGAGCAAGGAACTAACAAGCCCAGGTGAAGAATTTCTCCATTCCAAGTACAAATGAAGATAGAAGGTACGGACCAATCCCTTGCAAAATGATACTATAACGGAAGCCAAACAATGACCATTACATTTCCTCCAAAAATGAAAAACCGTTAGCAAACTAAACACTACCAACTAGATTGAGCATAGAAAAGTTCGAGTCTTTCGATTTCCTAACGCTGATATATACTCCAAAAGACCCGCACCCAAAAAGAAAAAAAGAACAACCACCACAAATCTATTAAATAGGCCAATAGCCAAAGGTCAACCCAAAATTATACGAGAAAAACGATAAGAAAACAGGGCATACGACTGTTTGCATCGTCGATGGCTTCCATCAGTTGTTGTACAAAGAAAGGACAAACGTACGCCTCTGCGTATGCTCTTCAGCAGTAATAATTATCTCCCAAAAAAAATACATTGAAACATCTTTGTATACACAACCTCAAATTTTCACATTTTTAACTATTTTTTCACAGGAAAGCTCTGTAAGCATAGCAAGTTAATTCTTTAGGTTGGTCCTTACACCCAAAAGACATTTCTTTTGACTCTCGATGGAAAACAAAAACTACTTAAAACATACAGATTAGTCTGGACTCTGGAGAGAGAGTGAGAGAGCGAGAGAGGAGCTCACAGGAAATCGGCGGATGGTTGGTTGGTTGGTGAGGTGATGAGTATAATTAGGGTTTTAGACGGAACGGAAGCAGAGAGAGGAGTAGGAGTGTTATCCAAAGACGGTCGAAGAGAGAGAGAGAGAGTGCGTGAGATTAGGTTACCAAGTATAGGAGGGAGTACTACTATACTATATTACACGGGTCATGGGTGTGAGAGAGGGAGGAACGGTCACATTTAGCTCTTGAAGCTTCGAGTTAATCTAAGCCGTTGGATCCCACCAATATCAATAATGTTGTTTTGTTTGTCTCGTACTCGAACACTCTAGAACTTTTTGATACTCTTAGCAATATGCTTTTTGTATTTTACCAACAAGATATACTATTATGCCTTTGGAGTACATAAGTTCAGCTCTTGTATCAATTCGAGCCCCTGAGTTATCAATTTGATCGACTTAGGCTCCGTTCTTTTGGCCTTAAACTTCAATCTGAAAATTTTGTTCTTATTTGAAATTTTTTCGCATTTCTTTATTTTGCAAACTTTTGTAAGTTATTGATTCGTTTTGACGAGAGAAATCGGAACAAAGTAGAAATAACCATTTTTTAGCAAGAAAAGTCTAAAAAGTGGTTATTTCTCAAAATACAAGGGTAGAAGTAAAAAAAATTTACTTTTTTGATTCCTCTCGTCGAGACGAATCAATAACCTACAAAAGTTTGGCGCAAAACCAACAAATGCAAAAAAAATTCAAATAAGGACAAAATTTCCAGATTTAAGTTAATTTTAAGTTAAGGCCAAAAGGCTCCGTTCTTTTAGATTTAATTTAAATCTGAAAATTTTATCCTTATTTGAATTTTTTTCGCATTTGTTAGTTTTGCGCCAAACTTTTTTGGGATATTGATTTGTCTTGATGAGAAGAATTGGAAAAGTAAAATTTTGGCACTTTTACCCAAGTATTTTGAGAAATAACCACTTTTTAGCGCAAAAATGTCAAAAAAGTAAAAAAAAAATTACTTTTTCGATTCCTCTCGTCGAGACGAATCAATATCCCAAAAAAAATTGGCGCAAAACTAATAAATACGAAAAAAAATTAAATAAGGACAAAACTTTCAAATTTAAGTTGAGTCTAAAACAACGGAGCCGAACATGTCTTCTTCACTTGTGTCAATAATGTCTAGTTAAATCATAAGTGACCCCAAGTTAAGTTCGTACCCCCTTGGGCGGCTCTGAAAGATCAAATTTGTGCAGTGCACTCTTGTAGGCTTTTTTTTTTTTTGTACTTCGCATACATATCAACTTTTTACTATTACTCTATGTGGCTCTGAAATATCAACTCTTACTTTATCACACTGAAACAAAAAAACATACATTTATAACCATCATTTCCATCAAAAGCCAGTTATTATCAATGTTGCCATCCGCTTGATAACACAAGAACAATATATATTTATCGGTCTTTGTAGAACTCGCTCCCTCTCTCCTTTGTTTTCTTATTTGGCACTGGATCTTCCATTACAACTTGTCAGACGCCACCACTTCTATTGTCCTAACATCCCAAAACACACACACACAAAAATGGATTGATTAACCAATCTCATCATCCATTAGGGGGGAGAGAGAGAGCGAGTAACCAAGACCGACCAACACCGGTGCCAAGTAATTGTAAACCACTACTATATCCAAAAGGAATACAAAATTAAAGAAACAATGGTTATCTTTCTTTCTGATACACATAAAAGAAGTTCTATGTGTTGAAGAGAGCAAAAAAAAACCGTCGGAATAAGAGACGAATCTGAAAATCAATAAATGAAAACTGGAGGCCCGACAGTACAAGTATCATCATCAGTTAACAACTACTTTTGTTTGAAATTCAGGATTTTGGATTCTCAGTGATCACAGTCAAAGTAGACTTCTCATTTGAAGAATCAGGACAAGGAGTAGAGACCTGAAGAGGCTCCAACGAATCAACAATGTCACGCATTAGTGGCCTGGCTTTAGGGTTCCGGTTGAGACAATGATAAGCAAGCATAGCAGCCTTGTGAGCTCCTTTGGCCGGATAATCTCCCTCTAATCTTGGATCCACAATGTTAAGCATTTTCTTCTTCTCTTTGAGTAAAGGGGTGGCCCAATCTGTTAGGTTTTGTTCCCTCGCTGGCCGTGACTTGTCTAGTGATTTTCTGCCCGTGAGAAGTTCTAGAAGGACAACTCCGAAGCTGTAAACATCACTTCTTGGTGTCAGATGCCCTGCATATAGAAAAGAGAGATGGTTTTTGTCAAGGTTTAAAGTAACCAACTTTAACTTATGGACTAAATTGAACATAATTAGACTCCAAAATTGTGATTTTAAGTATGAAATGGATGAAAACACGGGATTATAAATTGTTGTTACAGAAAGATTCTTGCCACTCTTGGAAGGATCTTCGATATATGCTCTTCAATCAGCCTCAAGAAGTGAAGAGAAATAACTATACGAGAAATATGTTGAGTCTTCAATCAGATTCAGAGGTATAGAAAGGTGGTTTAACTTATTCTTTGCAGTACTAAGGAAAACGAGCACAACAACTGATTGAGCTGAACATTGTTGCTTTTAGAGAGAAATTAGACGATGAATCAAGGAGGTAAGGTCAGTGTACCTGTCATAATGTACTCTGGGGCTGCATAACCATAAGTGCCCATAATTCGAGTAGAAACATAAGATTTGTCCCCTACTGGTCCATCCTTAGCAAGTCCAAAGTCAGAAAGTTTTGCATTGTAGTCCTGTTTGCAGGTTTCCGGCATAAAGCACAATGGAAAAACAAAATCTTGTGAGGTGGGAGAATGATGATACTAGCGTAACAAGTACCATGGAAGTATAAACAAGGATACAAACTAGTATAGCATTAATCATTCAATAAATTCCGAGCATATATGCTACCGTTCTCATTCTACTCTTTTTGAGGGAACAATAACGGCACTACTTCTTCTGTGAAGTAAAGAGTTTCCACAACTAACCAGGTCTAGTAAGATATTAGAGGTCTTAAAATCCCGGTAGATGACAGGTTTCTCGGCATCATGGAGAAAAGCAAGTCCTTTTGCAGCACCAAATGCAATCTTCATTCTAATGGACCAAGGAAGAGGAAGTAATACTCCTGCAACAATGGAAATCGACAATAGATTTCTTACAGTCTTAGGACATGATGTACAGAACCAAAAAGAACATTTCAAGCATAAGATTATAGATCATATTTGTCCGGTGAAACTTAAAATATAATTTCCAGTACCTCATAACTTCTCACTGAATAAAATTTTCAATACGAGTAGATTTCCATAAGAAGATTAAAATCATGCATTAGCATCTAAGACATTTTATAGGTTCATGAGAAAGATAGTTTGCAACATTGTAGGTTCCTAGAAGTAATTCTAACAGCTCAGTAGCCCCTATAATTTGCCCTTTCCTATAGCATCCAAAACAAACAAAAGGCTACGGGTTAATGGAACTAACATCTTCAAATTTGATCACCCATATTATCGGTTGACTTAATCAGATTTGATTTCTCAACAGCAATCTGAAATGCAAGATACTGATTTTCTCATTGTTCTTCTCAGGTATTTCTAGTTAGCGTATGCAACTTCTGTGGGTGAGGGACAGGAAATTTTGTATTGTTTGCTACTTTGCTCTACCAGTAACTCTTTCAGTTTTTTCCTGGTATATCGGTAAAAACATGAGAACAAGAAAAATAGAGGATATTATTGTCTGTCTTAATAATAGGCTTAATGGCTGAGAGTTCTTGTTATACAATTCATATTTTACCATTGAGCAAAAAGAAAAAGGGATCTTTGTGTTCTTCATGGTAATGCAGAGAAAAAAATGATGTACTTACTTGAGAATAGATTGTTTTCGACACTACCGCGAGGCATGTACTCATATATAAGTACACGATGTTCGTCTTCACAGCAATATCCGATCAATTTCACCAAGTTTGGATGAGAAAGCTGCCCCAAGAAAATAACTTCGGCCTGAAATTCACGAAGAAAAATAAAACTATTTCTTATCAAAACAAATTGAGGGAAATGTTGAATTATCATTATGACCCAAATTAAGAGACTACCAGCCATTCTCTATGGCCTTGATAGCTGTTATCGCCATCGTGAACCTTAACAGCAACTGGAACGGGCTGAAGTCCTTTGCTAATGTCATCAGTGATGAATCCTTTGTAGACACTTCCAAATCCACCACCACCCAACATTTGATCTTGTCTGAAATTTCCTGTAATTATCTTTAGCTCATCAAATGTGAACACAATCAGTGGATTTGTAGCTGAACTACGACGCAAGTGTTCAACTTCTTCTGGATTTGAGGGTAACTTTCTTTCATCGTCCTCCCTTGCTTTCACTGATGAATTCTGGTCATTTTGAAATTCTGAGGAGAGAAGAAGGTAACGTATGACATCACTAATCTAAGTATCAAATGCAAGAGCAATAGACTTAGATTTGAAGGTTCGCAAAGTTTTACTTATTAAAGAACAGAAGATTTGATATAGCGTTTGTGAAGATACAATATCCTTTTTTACTTTCATCACAAATAGAATAACAACAATATAATAAGGCGGAATAATAAATCATACGAGATAATAAAAATACCACAGAATGGCATACCATTTTCACTACGTGTATCATTTTCAGCATAATGAGCATAAAAAATTTAAAACAGCATTCCGTTTCACAGAATAGCTTATTTTACAGTGTTCCCCTTGTAACGTCCACCAAAATTTGTCATAACATTTGCCGCGATGTCACGTTGCATCTTTATTTTACAAGGTGTCCCCAAACAAATAGTAGGGATACTAAGAAGAAATTATAAGCACATGAACATAAATACAGCCTCACTAAAAAAGTAGGTAAGACTCTTAAGAAGTCCATCGGTGGGGCCAAAATGACAATTTGTTCATCCTCTCTGTTTCTATCGATAACGAAAATAAATCTATCAGATTTCAAAAGTGTTTAGATCATTATTAAAAGCTCTTCATTTAAAAGCTTGTGCTTATGCCATGTCACGAAATCAGAGGCGGCCTTGACAGAACTAGTGTAAAGAAAGGTAAAACGAAAGCACATTTGAGACATGAAATGATAGAACAAAACACTTACCACACGGACACGGGACACTACAATTCTAAAAACTAGGGACACTGACATAGTGGGGGGCGATGACAGTTTTTATAGTTATGCATGCCTACAATGTAAATTAAACATTTAGGTTAGGGCTCCTATCGAATGCATTAGTGACCAATGTATACTTATATGCATACGCATATGTTTTATACAGAACTTTTGGCCCAACACGTTTTGAAGTTATCATTATCTACTCTCGGGAAAGCTTTAAAATTTACAAAAGTCACCCCTCCATGTGTCTCTCGTGTCCCCCACGAATCCCACCATAAGGAATATTAAACTTAAGGGACACGCCAAATGATGTGTCTCATACATATTTTGGAGCGTCCACAGTGTGTCACGTGTCCCTGGCATGTCCGAGACGATACAGCAGACTCCTCGGTGTCCCAATGCTTCATAATGAAGTAAAAGCAGCAAAAAAGAAAAGAATCCTGAATTAGTATATATTTGGGGCGGCATCCTAATAGAGGACACCAAGTTCACATCCTTCTGGGCAAAGCACCCTTACAATTTTGGTAGATCTCAGTTCAGTTCCTAAACTTTCAATTACAACAAATTAGACCCCAAACTTTTAAATTTGTGATAACTTGATCCAACCGTTGCTTGACAAAATAAGGATGTTGGATATAATTAAGGCAGATCAGCACCAAGTGGGTTCCGCATAGGATGCATGTTAGCTCGATAATGTTTCCCAAAACATGTGGTACCTACATGTCTTTTCTTTCAAATTCTTACTTGGTTGATGATTGGACCAAATTAAAGCTAATTCGACATTTTAAAGTCTAGTTTTTGCTAGCTCTCCTTTTGATGATGTATAAATTTTTTATTTGGGTAAGCTCAAGTGCACCTCGATTAACTTTGAAAAATCAATCTTACTATCTACCAATGGATGGTCCGGCCAAGCGGGGACAAAAGCTTTGTATGAGCTGGCTCACAAAAACTGATAGAACAAGTATCGAACTAAGAGAGCAAACTTCTAAATCTCAAACCTTAACTGCATGACAACCCCGAAAGCTCCATAAAATCAAGGCAAGGAAATTTCAAAAAGCAGTGTCTTTTTTCTTCTTCAAATTTTGGTGGAGTTAGAATTACAATACACCTAACTTGTTAGAATTGAGAACCACAATAACTTGGGAGAAGTTGCTTAGAAAGAAGTGGAAGAAAAAAATATTAAAACAAAGAAATAAAAATACATAAAGAACCGGCAGAGAAAGAAAGAAACGGTCAATGGAATTAGAAGATCCAATTTCTATAATATCTACCATAATTTGAAAAAGAAAACTCTGTCGGTGTCGTGCTTAGAGTCTTATCTTTTTTTTATAGCCAGTCCCAAGCCCAAGATAAAGGAAGAGAGTTGTGTGTTAGGTAGCTGACACACAGCACGTAAAAATCTCGTTAAAGATAAAGTCCTTTTTTTCCCCCTTGAAACACTACTATCAACCCCATCCAAAGGGGTTTCATGAGAAAAGGAAGGGAAAGGGTTGTAGTTTCTTGTGAAATTCTTCATTTGGATTAAACATTTTGGTGAGAAATGGACAGAAAAGTAATAAAAAAAAAGAAGAAGAATTGTTTTGATTGGCCCTTTCCCTTTCTTATCTCTCCCTTTCTCGCCATCTAAATGAGCTGTATATGTAATTCTAAACCATCTTGACAAGGAGGGAAAAGATTGAAGTAGACCAGAAAAACAGAGAAATTTTACAGAAAAGCAAATATGGGGAAACAGAGTATAATCACCCCATGCAAAGTTCTGATAAATCTCTCAGGTAACTTTTGGAAAAGCTAGAAGAAAATAACGCAAACCCATCTTCGTAGTGCACAAGTTACACAACCCAGAAGCTGAATCAATCAAAACAAGGAAAAAATAATCATTAAAGCAAAGTTTTTGTGGAAAAAAATCTAAAAGAAAAAGAAAACCGACCTGATTTTGCTTTGGAGGAGACTACGTATACAGGAGGCTCCAAATTACACCAGCAATTTCCCATTATGAAGTGAACCAGAAACAGCCCACCAAATACCACTGACTTACCAAAGGCAATAGCAACCCATCAACGAAACTGGGATTCTAATTACAACCCACATCAAAGAAAAGCAGATTAACTCGGAAAGATGTTCTAAAAGAGAAATGGGTTTTGAGAGACTTTGAAAGATATTGAGAAGGAAACTTTGTTGTTTGTGGGAATTGAGTGGGTGCGAGTGTGGTAGTGGTTCTCAGTTGGAGAGAGAGAAACAGAGAGAGCTTTCTTCTTTCTTAGTGAGTTAGTGGGAATGATGGGTTTATAGTGTTGAGTGGGGGCTGTTTGTAGACAGAGAATTATGTTCTGATTTCAAAACCAAAACGGTTGCCTTTTTCTTTTCTTTTCTTTCGCGAAATGAATCCTGCCGGTCCAAATTTTTTAGTGTATCAACCTAAATCTCGATCATCCATTTCGAAAAATGATCTACTAAGTAGCAATTGATTGTCGATATGAACGACTAAAATTGGCATTGTTCGATTAAATCCAAAATACTAGTACTACTTACTAAAGAACAGAGAGAATCTAGACCATTTTTCTTTGTCAATTCTGTTTTGTGGGGACATCTCTTAAGTTAGTGCGCATTTTAATTTCCACCAATCAATCATTTTCCATCTCCTTCTTAGCTTTCTTTTTTCTCTTTTTCTTAGCCTGAGCTCCTATCCCCTTTTTCTCTAAAATCCCACGCCATTTCCTCCTCCCATTTTACTCCATTTAGCACCCAGTTCACAAAAACAATTGTTAACACTTTACCTACCATTATTTCCATCCCATTTTTTTAATCAATGCTGTAATTTAAGTTGTATGATTTTTAAACAACAGCTACACTGCTACTCCAATAGATTAGAGACACTTTTATGAATATTTAAAGTAGCCGTATTTTACACTCTGTTGGGAATTTACACTACAAATTAATAAACAAATGGACAACTTTCTTTCACAACACAAATAAGAGACAACATTCATCAATTAAGTAACTCACGGGTCGTTTGCCAATCAGATTAATTTTGGGTGGATATAGTATGAGGAGAGATATAATAAAAAGACATATATATATATAGAGAGAGAGAGGGAGTATGATATAGATGATTTGTTTGATAAATTTATCGAATAAGACATATGTACATGCTTGGTTTGTTTTGGGGTGAATATGAACAGGTGGATTTGGAATTAAAATAGGACGGTAACGTCTATGTAATTAATAATAAGTTCAATATGAAAGCAGATATAATTACACCACCTCCCCGGTCCTTATTATATTCACCTATGGGCTGATATAATATTCAAGGGATATTATGTCCGTAATCGATATCCGAGTGCCAAATACCGAATATTAGTACTTCAGGTATACTATTCAGAGTGAGAGCATATCCGGGCCATCAAGAGGCAAGAAATATCCGGACCATCAAAAGGCAAGAAAAATCAATAGTATTGTAAGTAAGAGTTAGAGGAAAGTAGCATGTGACGTCGATAGAAAGCACGACAAGTCGATATCTTAAGAATGTACTTAACCTCCTTCCGTGTAGGTTCTGCCGATCGGACAACACCTCAAGATACAAATTGTCAAATAACCATGTTTCACATTGGTGGAAGACAAAAGTGCCAGTTTTTTCTTAAAAAATTGCCCAGATTAAGGAGTATAGAAGAGTGATATGACGTAGTAGATAAATGAATTATCCTTAAACCATTGAATCAAGGCCAGTCATTTTCTACTGCATTTTGAGAAAAAGGCAAAAAAAACCTCCTGACTGCCTCCAAAGAGGCAAAAAAAAAAAAACCTGCACGAGAGCATGGGGTAGTCTTGAACCCACCACCTCTTGTTTAGAAGAAGATCACTTTACCACTGCACCAAAACACAACTACTTACCTACATTCAACATAAATAAATACAAAACCACAAAAAAAAAAAATTAAAGGGCGTGGGGGCACGTGACCCCACGTGCCCTATGGTGGGTCCGCCCCTGGTCGTATCCCAACCAGTTTGAGTTGAGACCAATTTGGACTGATTGTGGGTCCTTTTCGGGCCCACAACAATAATTGAAACCATTTGCTTTTTAGAGCTCGTAAAAAATATTGACAACACCAAAAATCACATTAATCAAATATCATATTAATCGAATATCATTTGATATGATTTCAAAATGCATATTATGGGTCCGGAAGGACCCACAATCAGTCCAAACTGGTCCCAACCCAAACTGGTTCCCCGTTGAGGTCATAGAAGTGATGCTAAATTACCGTATTTTGTCTTTTGACAAATATATCACCATGTCTATTTTCTCAGTTCTTAATTAAAAACATATTCTACTATCGGGTTAAAATTCTCGACACTTACTCGGTAGGGAAAAAAATGTGACAATTTCAAATTTTTAATTTACTATATCGGGTTTTGATATAGTAGAATTTAGACATTTTGTGGGTGGTGCAAATAGAATCTTCCATCTGTCAATTAATACTCCATAAGGGAAAAAACCATGCATGCGTCTTGCAAAACCTATAAAAATTGGAGCTACCAATTTGGGAGGACGGTGTTTGTAATTCAGGTCGTCTGTTGCCGTTCCATTTCCACCTGTTGACATGCGGGGCATTTTAGGAACTCCACTAACTTGAAATTGGGAGTGGTTAAAGTCGAGAAATTGGGGCAAAACTCTCTCAGTCGTACTAATTGGGTGCGAGTGAACCAAAATTCTCCCCAAGTACTAGTTTCACTTTTCTTCAAAAGGGAAGAAGACGTCATTGCTGATTGAGGTTCGGATCAATTCAAACCCAGCTTTTATGTTTTACTATTTTTCATACATGCATACGTGTTAAGTAGTAGGATATTACATTAAGATCAGAGTGTTTGTTGGGCCCCATTTTTGTTAATTTAATGCATGTGTTTTTGTACTTTATGTTTGTTTATGTTTATGGGTCAGTTGGATCATGAGTGATATGATGTGTTTGGTTTGTGGATATAATAATTTGGGTTTATGCATTGTTTATAGTTGTGTTCTAATGATCAGGGTTGGTTTACACTTTACCGCTCTTTCGACCGTGAGAAAAGAGAGGAAAAAGAAAGTATTGTGAGATTGGTTGAGAAACGAAATAAACGACTAAAGTATCTTTTTTATCACTCATATTTTTTTACAGTATTATTTTTCACTTTTCACTCTTACCCTTATGAATTTGTAACAAAATGTTCTTTTTCTTCTCACTCCAATGTCTTTGAGCCTTTGGTGTGCCCTCTTTTGGGCTTGATAAAGTTTGTTAGGGGACAGTGGGGTTTGGAGGGGCCAATTAGTTCTATGTCCAAAGTACCTAAAATGCCCCTGAATTGAGGCTTTATAAGGACTGTAATGGACCTGGGACCAATGAAACACTCTTGACACCATGATACACTTGGGGACAAAAATGGTATCGAGTAGATGGAGTGAGGACCAAGCATAAGCCCAAAAGTTTTCTTTTTGTGCACAAGATTGCATGTTCCAATGTCTCTTTGTTTCAATGCACAAGATTGCATGTTCCAAGATTGCATGTTCATCTCACTCTCATCTCATCTCTACACGTTTCTCAATGTCTCTTTGTTTCAATGCACACGTATCTCTCTTTTTTTTACGCACTTCTAATCATGTATCTTGATATTTGTGTATGTCGAAATTTTCACCACATCATTACCCAAAATACCCCCTTTTCTTTTTGTTACAAAAAAGAGAGAGGTTCTTTCGACCTCTTTGTAGTGTCCCAAGGGCTTGATAATTCTCTCTCTCATGTGCGCACATTCGAACATAGGTTTGGATTATGTTCAATATGCAACAAGCTCAAAATTTTGTGGATTGGAAAGCTGAGCTGAGTGTCCCGCATTCCACTATTGGTTTGACATTCTCTTTCTTATGAAAATTCTCGAGATAGCTTTTCTGTGTGACTTGGAAAAGCACGACTAGGACTATCACTAGTTTTGACCTCTCTCTCAAATACCCAAAAACAGACACATCAATCACCTCGAGCGATAATAATGAATAATTGACTAAGATGCCAATAATGATATCATTAATCAGCATATGATGTGTTAATCTTCACCATAGATGATCATAAGCTGGCAAACCACCCCAGATTAGTTACCTTAATTGGATTACCTTGATAAAGAATGCACCTTGCAAAATCGGATGACTCATCATCCAAACCCCCAGACATCAATCATGGAATCAACTTCCTTACCTGCAGATAAGGGAGATACCATGATTCATCAAAGTTTAAAAAGGTACCTTCAAAGTTTGGACCCTTTCTAATAATGGAAATGACATGCTACTTTGTCCTTTGTGGCGAGTGATCAGCGGATACATTCAACAGTTTATTTTTGACAGTTTATGGAGCACGTTTCTCACTTCACATCTACCTAGAATCTTCACAATGTGGAATTTGTAGTCCAAGTAAAGTTCTGCAGCACTGCTGTGAGGTGATAGACAGTTCTTTTCGTTCTTTAACAAAATGAATTATATTGGCACCTATTTTTAATGTTTTTAAGTGGATTTCCTTGTCATTGCTGAACAAGGTCCAACTTATCACTTCATTCTGTGATTTGCAGAAACTCTTGCCATTCCTGATTCAAAGTCTAAAATACCCTTTCCTTAAGTTCTCCCACAGATTATTGGATTACACAAACCTAACTAAGGCTGACAAGAAGCAACTTCACCATGAACTACTCTCACACCACTACAGAAAATTTGAAAAATACCGTTTTTGCAAAAGTTGCAGGCAAGTTAGTTATTAGCTTCCAGCCTTCAAACATCCAATTTCTTAGTATGCTTAAAGAAAGGAATACCAGTGATATTTTATAACCCCACAGTGGATAAAACTTGGCTTTTTGGTTATACTCAATATATTACTCATGTCATCATTCACCTCTATTTGATCTTTCATAAAATTGCTTAGGTGGTGAAATACGACTCTAACTATAAATGATGTCCTCACTTACCCACAAGCATTTTTAGCTACTATCCTACTGCTCATTTTGCACAAGCAGGGAAGGTCGTTAATTTCGAATTATTTTTTGGGGTGGTGAGAAGGCAAGTTAGTAGCTTCCTGTTCCTCATTCTTTATTTTGGAACTTTATTATTTTTGTGTAATGCTTAGACATGAGAATGCATGACATGTGATATTGTCGAATTTGTTGAGACTTGCCAGTTGGTTCTGTTTACTGGTATATTCTTTTACAACATCCATATTTGGAGAGAATACACACCTTTAAATGTAAATCTGATCAGTTTCCAATGATTTCAGTTGCCTTTTGTACATTTCATTGTAGGAGGTGTATTAGCATTGGTTGTATAACCTTGATAACTTTAAATGCTTCTAGAGAGAGGACAAATCCCAATGTTGCACTTGAAATCCCTGCTTATCAAAGCAAACTAGATGCTTTAGTTCAATCAGAAATTATGATGCTTGAAGATGCAATGATAGGTTCCCTGTGACTGAATTCAGATGCCTGTTGGCAAAGCATCTTCCTAGTGTTCATATGAAAAGCATAATGATAAACTCATCTTGGAAGGTCATGCGTGATTCGTAAGTCTTAGGTCCTTGATTATAAGATTGCATTTACGCAATACAATTGAGCTTAATTCACGCGACGTTGAAGAAAGACCTAACTAAGCAATGATTTCCATCAGTTGCATATTAATCACTCTAAGTCTACTTATTATCTCATTGTAGAATAGCCGATCTTGACGTACTAGCTAGTTACTTGTGTTGATGCTTATATACGTAGGTAGATTCCTTAACTTTCTAGAACTTGATTCTTTTGAGTAGGTGCATAATGTATGTCATGTTAATTGGATAGTCAGTAAGATAAATATAATCAGACAAGTATGAATATGTAATGCATTCCCTAATTATACTTGACAGGGGAAAAGTTATTGCCTGGGTCTGCACTGGTTATATTATACACAGCCTAGTAGATGTGTTTATGTTGCCTAATGCAGTATTGTTCTCTCAAATAGTCTGCTTAATAGCCTCTTTACCCTATATATTTTGTCAGGTGAAAAAGCGTTGTTTATACTTGACAAACAAAGTAACGTAAAAGATCAGAATGTCCCTCAATAGCTAGAGTCTTCCTAGATGTGCTTATGTTGGCTATTGAAGGACTAGGTTTTAGTAATGCAGTCTATATACCTTTAATAGATTCTCTACCACCTGTTATGTATTCAGGTAATTGAAGTATGGTTATACATACCACAAAAGTAGCTTAAAAAGTAGCATGCTTACATAAGGAATGTTAGCCCAGTGAGAAGTGTAATCCCTTTTTTAAACCACTTTGTAGAAAGTTCGTGGTTGCCAGAATTGTATTTAATTTTGCAGAATGTAATTAATTGAATGTAAGATCAGAATATCAGAAATGCATAACGTGTTTATAGTTTGATACTTTCAAAGTTTCATGAACTGTTATTATCCAGGTTAATGTGTGTGTGTGTGTGTGTAGTTACATGCAAAAAGTAGGTTGAAATGGCAGAATGACCTAAAAGAAGGATCTTAAGTACCCAAAAGCAAATATGATTATAGTGACCCTTGTCTTGCACAAGATATATAGATCTTTAGAAAGCCATTATGTCAACTTAAATGTACTTTGCGTGTACTAAGAATTCCAATAATTATCAAAGATTAGTTTTAGGAGACTAATTAATCGAAGAAAGTGTTCATGTCAAAATGATGAAGTGCACATGCATTTCTGTTTGCAGTATTCATTGGACCTCTGATGGAGCTTTATGAATGTACTTTTATGTACAGACCCGTATACATAGTGCAAAAATTAAATGTGTAAAAGGAAAAGAGGGAGGGTGCAAATCACCTGGCCCCTCTTTATAAAAATAGCTTAGAATGGAAACTAAAATCATGATGGTTCCATGGAGGTATTCAGTGTTCTTGCAGCTTTCAAAGCCTTCAAATTTACGCGCCCCACAACCAACGGCCACCCTTTATTGAGATCATAGATCACTTTTATTTCAGTATTTAAGCTGTGTGTGTTTGTTATACAAAGCATATGGGAGACATGGCCATCTCTTTTCAGTGTTTTTGGGGCCTATCCTTGTTCCTCTCAATTTCACTTTATTTGAGTCACTCAATATCCACCTCTCAAGTATCTGCATGCCTTTCACAATCTATTTGTTCTCAAACTTTCATGATCCGTTCTCTTATTATTATCCCATCTAATCTTCAATTATCTTTTCTAACAGGTGTATATAGTTTACTTGGGGCTTAACAAAATCCATGATCCTATTCTTACTACTAATCACCACCTCCAGCTCCTCTCTAATGTCTTTGCAAGGTAAATATTTGCTAGCTCTAAAGCTTTTACTCTCATTCCTCTTTTTGGAAAGTAAAAAATTAGAGCCAAATCTTAAACTTAAGCGCTCATGAGTGTTTTTTCTTTCTTTTGTTTCCTTCATGTGTAGGAAAGAAGAGGCAGAGAAATCCATGCTGTACAGCTACAAACGTAGCTTCTCAGGGTTTTCAGCAATGCTTAATTCAACCCAAGCCACCACCTTGGCTGGTAATCTTCTCTCTTCCTTTTTTTTTTTTTGGTCAAGTTTGTTTTTGTTGATGAGCAAATCAGGTATGTAAGGATATTAAAATTTGCAGAGATGGATGGAGTTATATCGGTGTTCAGGAGTAGAATGGTGGAGTTGCACACGACTAGAAGCTGGGACTTCTTGGGGCTTAACTTGGCAAGTCATAATAGTGAAGCAAATCCATTGCAACTAGCTTATGGTCATGACGTAATTGTTGCAGTCCTTGATTCAGGTCTTCAAACTGAACTTACACCTTTTCTTCTATCTTGTAACCCTAATTTTGTTTCTTTATCGTTTTTATTAGAAAGAAAAGAGGAGTGCAGAAAGAACTTCCTTTTAGAAATGGATCGACGATGGTATAATTTCTTGTTGCTTTCTTGATCTACCACCTCACACTGGCTGTGTGCATCTAATAGTATTCTCTAATAAAATTCTTATGAAGTCAAGCCTTTTTATGACTATGTATGCTTATTCAAAATATCCGTAATCAATTTGATAGAGATATAACAAGGCATGCATGCATGCAGATATGCAACCTTCTAAACCTAGTGGAGTGGCCCTTCTGATACAGTACTACAGCATGTTTCATGGTATCTTAAATACAGTTCTTACAGTATCGAGCACCCAAAGAGACCGTATCAGTATGGGGAGACAAGTTGCGATCTAGCGGGACATGGAGTATCAATTAGTGATCTACAAATCTAGTGACATGGTCATGAATTGGAAAAATTTGTGGTGTCACTCACCTAAAAGGGGCCATTACCCAGTATTTGTGATTAAAAAATACAATGCCTGAGATACACTTGTCAACACCAAACGCACTTGCCAACTCTTGATTACAAAAATGGAAAATCAAGTTACGGAAATAGAAAGTTACTCTTTTTTTTTCTTTTTTTTATTAACTCTAAAGCAGTACTCCAAAATTTGGTTTCATCGAAGAAAACCTACATTTAGCTTTTGGATGGTTCAATACCATCTCTATTTTGTATCAATGCATCTACTTGTGATTGGTTAGGTATTTGGCCGGAATCCTATAGCTTTCGGGAAGAGCCTGGCACGGGGCCTATCCCAAAATCATGGAAGGGAAAATGTGTTCCCGGAGATAAGTTTGATCCAAAAAGAGCATGCAACCGGAAGCTAATCGGCGCTCAATACTATTTCAAAGGCTTTGAGAAAAAATTCGGGACTCTAAGCAAATCAGAATACCGCTCGGCTCGTGATTTCAATGGCCACGGGACCCACACGGCGTCGACTGCCGTTGGATCATCAGTTAAAAATGCAAGCTTCTTCGGCATTGCGCAAGGCACGGCGAGGGGTGGGGCCCCAAGGGCCCGACTAGCCGTATACAAAATTTGTTGGAGTGTAGGAATGGAAACAAAATGCACTGAAGCTGATATAATGGCGGCATTTGATGATGCGTTGAGCGATGGAGTCGACGTGATATCGGCTTCTTTTGGGTTGCGAGCACCGTTTAAGCCCTTCTTTTTATCTAGTGCTGATATTGGTTCGTTTCATGCTATGCAGCAGGGTGTTAGTGTAGTTTTTGCTGGGGGAAATGATGGACCGGATCCCTCTCTGGTCGGCAATGTTGCGCCATGGAGCATTTGCGTGGCTGCTTCATCTATTGATCGAACATTTCCGACCCGGATATTGGTGGATAGTAACCTCTCATTCGTGGTAACCTCCTTTTCTAGAGTGATCTTCGTGCATTATTAATGTAGTAGAGTAAATTGGCAAACCATATGTTTTCCTTTTCGTGTCTCATATTTGATGTGACGTTCGATCATAGTAACATGGTATTCTATGTTCCCCTAGCTCCCCTGGTCCTCTCAGGTCCATTTGATTGCCATGGCCAATTGAGGGCAACATTCTCATTGGATTATTAGTGAAAGTAATTTTATACTTGCATGCCTTCTTCTTATTTCCTGGCCTCTCTCATGTTTTGTGAGACTGATTGTTCAATATCTATGTCTTTCTTAAACCAAAGGTTTCATCTGATCGATCCTCGAAAATGCAGTCCCACGAGACTTTTTATTATTATATGTAATTTCAAGCTCTAATCATGAATCATAAACCTCTAAGATTGTTAGTCCGATCATAGCTAGAAATGATAATTACAGTATGAAAATAGTTTGTACGGAAAATCCTTATACAGAAAAACTCATCCAAAATGGTGAGATCGTGCATGAGAAATGCTTAGATGACTCCTGTTTGTCCAGGGACAAAGCTTCGTTGTCAAACCAATTAATGCCGAATTGGTGTATGCAAGCGATTATTTTGTTGATGGGTAACCCCTCTCTCTCTCTCTCTCTCATATACACAATGCTCTATCTACACCTGTCTTTCAGTGTTTGCTGAGATTGTTATGACGCAATATAGAGCATGCATGTGTAGGGTATGCAGGGGACGGAATTGGAATAAAAAAACAGCAAAGGGTAAGGTGATCTTGTGTTTCTCCACCATTGAATCAGTGTTCGTGGATGAGGCTGAATTAGCCGCATTCAATGCCAGCGCCTCAGCCCTGATCTTTGTGGAGCCTGTAAACAGGCAGGTTCCCGAGGTGGATATCATCCCCACCATTCTTGTCGACATCATTCAAGGGACCAGGATGTATCACTATCTAGGTCTGTCTCCCAAGTAAGTGATGCATCAGTACGTATAACCCCTTAGCACGTTTTAAACTGTGAGTATGCTATGCAAGGTTTTAACACTGTGGTTGGTAATGCAATATGACAGAGGGAAGGTAGTTGGTGTGCATATATCACCAAGTATGACTGTTATCAAGAAGTCACCGGCACCTGCTGTTGCAATGTTTTCTTCCAGGGGTCCCAGCTCCCTTGCACCAGATATTCTCAAGGTAAGTAGTGTATGTCTGTACGCTTTTCCTAAGTGAATCTCTTTCTGTATTTTCGTTTATTAGTTAGATTTTTGGGTCTGTTCAACTATGGTCATTGAAATCTTCTACTGTCCCAACGTGACTTTCACGTATTTCAATATTGATGCGATAATATGTACGTTTTTTGTGGTAAATGCGGTGAAATATTACACACTAAATTGTACTCCTAGTTATAGTCACACAGATCTTAAACACCTTTTGAAAGTTTTAAAAGATGCATAAAAATAAGACATCTGGCCGGCGCTACGCATACCATGTTAGTGTAACATGAGATCTCTGCTGCTCAAGTTGGAAGAAAGCCTTCTCCTCCTCCCTGATTGAATGTTGTTGCCCAGTTCAAATGTTTTTTTTCCATATTGGTATTATAGATTGCTATTTTTAGTATTTTGCTGCCGTTTGTTCAAAAGATTTGTGGCTGCATGGTTAAAGGTACAAATACGACAGGGGCATTTAGGCATTAAGTTCATCGCGAGAAAATCAAAAAAAATCGTGTGAAAAGAGGAAAGGAGATTGATATCAAGTTTGGGTTTGTTACTCTCCTCCCATTTTTCACTTTTGTTGTCCCAAACGCAAAGGCGAGTTGTGTGTGTGACTGTTACTGTGCGCGCACGCGCATGGGAGAGAGAGAGAGACCTTCCTTTTGTTCAAAAGTTTTTTTTTGTTGATAGCATGAGTTTGATAAAACTTGTATAACTATCAATTGCTATTTCTTTCCAACTACATGCTCAATAGCAAAACGTTCTCAGAAAGCATATTTGCGCGATAAATTGGGCACCTAAGTGTTCCAGTAAACCTCAATGATCATAAGAAGTGTGCCGTTAATTATTTGTGCTATTCGCTAAATCACTTTGATTACTTAATCTTTTTTTTTTTGGTGAGCACAGCCAGACATAACTGCTCCAGGGATCAACATATTAGCAGCATGGCCTTGTAAGACCCCACCAACTACTTTGTTACCAAACGATCCCCGGTCCGTGAACTGGAATTTCCAGTCGGGAACGTCCATGTCATGTCCTCATGTATCAGGAGTAGTTGCCCTCCTCAAATCAGCACACCCTGACTGGTCTCCTGCTGCCATCAGATCTGCTCTCATGACTACAGGTAACAGAGACGGATTTAAATTAAATTCAATTTTGGAAGGGGCAAACATACACAGATGAATTAATTAATTAGTCGTTAAAAAAATGGAATGGACAAGCCTATGTAGTTCACTAATGTCTCATAGCCTACTACTAGTATTTTAAAATGGTTTTTACAAATGTATAGGCGGCGATCGCCTCCACTTGCCCTTAGGTCCATCCTTGATAGTGACAAAAGAAACGATGGCATTGTTGATACCCTTCCTCCCCTTGTTGTTTATTTGGTAACCTAGAACCAATCCCGCCAATCATAACCTTAGGTCACGTGGCCGCACCACCAACTAGAGCACCCTAATGCTGTCATTCTGCACAAGCTTTTGTTTAAGAGGGTGATCCAAAGAATTTTGCTCTTAGTTGGGAGTTAAACTAGAGACTTGTCCTTGTGAGGCACTTACATCCGCCCTACTTACCACTTGAGCTAACCCTTTGGGTTTGCCTGTTTTTTGTGATAATCACTTTCGTCTACAATTTTCTTAATCAAACCAGTACTATTCATGTTATGAAAGTACGTGCCATTCTCATAATTATGAGGCATCTTCTTTATGAGTTCTTTGTTTCAGAGTGAGATTGACTCACACTTCATCCACATCATTCTGCCTACATTTTTGTAAGATTTTACTGTTTGTACAACGTTCATCATTCTGCCTACATTTTTGTAAGATTTTACTGTTTGTACCATGCTTGATATCTAGAACCAAAAGGCAAACAGTTCTAACCTAAACCGTAATGATCAAATGAAGGCCACTCCATTTCATCATGTGGGGTTGGAGGACAATTCTTAGGACATCTCAAAATTCCTTACCATAAATGAAAAGACATATAGCTATCACACATCCTCTTAAACAAAGACATAGTGTTTCATTGGGTTACAGCTGAAAACCTACTGGAATTGTCTAGGCATTCAAAAGCAGTACTATGCTGCATGCTTCTATGGGCAATCATCCAAAGGGCCGGACAATAAAGTTCCTTACTTTTTGATGTCTTAAAACCGATCCCTAATAAGAAATAAAAATGTGCTTCCTAACAACCTACCCTTTTTTGGAGGGTCCCAGATGAAAACTAGTAAGAGAAATAGTTATTTTTTGTAAGAAATGAAGTACTTCTCAAAATTAACTTCCCAAAGTAGTTCGAAGAACTGCTAGTCAGACATTTTTATTTGTAGTTCCCGTTTTGTCTATTCGAAGACCTGCAAATTTTGGGGGATGATGTTGTCAATTCTAGTTTCGTTTATCAACTTTCGTTAGCAACAATTACATTTTCATCTTAGCGTAGAAATTATTGGTAACTTAATTAAGATAAGACACCCACTGTTTCCTCTTGACTTGTGCTCTCTGTCTTTGTTGTCGTAGCCTACACTAGCGACACGACGCAGGACAGTATCTTATATGGGGGAATAGCGAAACCTGCCGATCCATTTGACATTGGTGCTGGCCACATCGATCCCGTGAGAGCAATGGATCCAGGGCTAGTCTACGACTTGAAAACAACGGATTACATTCTCTTCCTCTGCAACATTGGCTACACTATCAGCCAAATAAAGCTAATAGTGGAAATCTCTCCCGGCACTATCATCTGTTGTCCGAAATCATTCCCCCTAACCAACTCGAATTTGAATTACCCCTCCATAACAGTTTCAAATCTCCAATCAACGATGACCCTCAAGAGGACTGTCCGTAACGTTGGGAGGAAGAAAACAGCCATTTATTTCGCAAGCATCGTGGAGCCTAATGGAGTAGAAGTAAAGGTATGGCCAAGGGTGCTGATCTTTTCATGCTTTTGGGAAGAAATGTCATACTATGTGACTCTGAAACCAAAGAAGCACTCACAAGGGAGGTATGATTTTGGTGAGATAATTTGGTCTGATGGGTTTCATTCTGTTAGGAGTCCACTGGTTGTGCTTGTCAACACTTCAACCAATAGGTCCTCCAATACTACGGCTGCTACTGCTGTTGAGGAGTAGAGCCTCTTGATTTGTTTTTACTTTGTTTGTTTATTTGTGTTTTTTTTTTTGCTCCATTGAATAATGTATGTGGGCAGTTTTGCCCCCTGTTTGTTGTCATGTCTTGATCGAGATGTGAAGGTATGTATGTGTGTTTATGTATATTGCTGTTGGAAATAATGACAATAAAGTATAAGTCTTCTGTTTGTAAACAAATTCTTCTTATAGAAAATTGTGTTAATTGGATATATGCACTAGTTTATTATTATTATGATGAAAGAAGTGCTACTTTTCTCAAGTCCTGAGTGTGGGGTGGATTAATGGTCCCCTAGGATTAGTTGGGGTACGTGTAAATTGGTCTGGATACCTTATTATTATTATAAAAATAAAAGAGAAAAATTGTACTATTTTTGTCCCATCAAGAAGAATATATACTCCCTAAAATAAACGTAATTGCTATAACGTAATGAAACCCCATGAAATCATTATACTAAATAGTATTTAAGATCAACAAGGAAAGGTACGTATTATTACACACATAAAAGAAGACCTCGTAGTAGTACTCTCTGTCAAAATATGCTAATTTAAAATAAAAATTTAGTACTGTAGTACTAATAACTAGAAATGCCAATTTTTTGAAACTTTTGACTTTCTAAAAGCGCTTGCAAAAGATCAACCTTTCTACAAAAGTTGTAATGCATTCAAAACATTAAAATTATTAACTCAAATAATTAAGAAAATCCATTTATAGAAGAGTTGACTTTTTCCAAGATTACATCATTGCAACTCTAATTAACTAGTAAAATTCCATTAACACATCATGAATAGATGGATCAACAATAATAAGTTTCTCATTGAGTATTTTAACAGTAAAAATACTTGCTCCTAATTTATATGTGAGAATTGAATTCTTAAGCTGGAGCAAGAAGGTCAAACCATCGAGGCCAACTCCCCTGCTCCTGATAACTTTGCTCTTCCTTGGAATAGGTGTAATCCATTCTTTCTTGCGTCCGGCTCCAGTCCCGTTTTAATCTTCTAGTTCCTTAGAGTGTGCAGCTTTTATGAGCGCATTCCAGATGATATAAACCGTTCATTTTGTATACCTGTAAAAAAAAATCTTAATAACACAAATAAACTTGATCGGATATCATCAAGTGTATGAAGTATGAACAAATAATATCTTTACGAGACAGATATGAGCTTCCTGAAAAATTGAGCGGGAAGGGGATTAGAAACTACCTATCCTACCATTTTCCCCCTTTATTAATCACTAGCCAATCTTGCTTCTGAATCAATCTCAACAATAATCTTGCAATTTCTCTTTAACCCGTTTGAAAAACTTCGAATGACATCTAGACCTTAATTAATTAGACATGAACACATTTGTCTCAACCTTTGTACTTCCATATTCTGATTCACATCAATTCTTCCACATTATTATTATTAATAAACATACAAAACTGATATTTTTCCCTGCTCAATAACAAATTTATTGTATAACGAATCGTGTAGAAAATGGTAATAAATGATTAAAAAACTGAACCATAATCCTTTAGACTGAATGTGTAAGAGTTATGTTTTAAAGTAGGGTTGCTCGCGGTCCGGTTCAGTTCGGATTTCTAAGAATTCGAGAACCGAACTGCTAGTCACGGTTTTTACAAAATGAAATCCGTGTTCGGACCAAAAGTCGAACGGTCCGGTTCCAATCTGATCCGTGACTCGCGGATCGGTTATGATTTTGTCCACGGATTTTAGGAAAAATAAAGCTCAAGTATATATCCCACACTAAAAGAGAAGAAGGTAACATTCAGAATTAAGTTTAATACTACTAGAAAGTACCTATTATATAAACTACCAAAGACCTACTTTAGAAATCGAATTCAAAAGAATCTAAACACTAGTAGAATTGTATCATTATAGTACATAACATAAAAGAACTGAAAAATAAACGAACTATTGAAACTCAATTAGGGTTACTCGTAATTTATACGAAAAAACTACAATTTACTCCCTATATTTTATGTACATCTACACGATATCCCATTATTAATATAAAATACTAAAATTGATAGAAAAAAGTGTTAACATTACTAACAATTTATTATATAAATACACATATATATATATTTATATAAAATAAATATCTCAATGTTCAGTTCGATTAATCCACGGTCGAAATGAAAGTTCGTGGACCGAACTACGAGTCACGGTTTTCTAAATTTTCAATCCGTGTCCAGACCATTAATTCACGGACAAAATCTAAAAGGTACGGATCGATTCGGTCCGGACCGATTTCATGATTTACCGGAATTTTTGAGCAGCCCTATTTTAAAGGGTATTCCAAACACAGAGAGGGGGAGAATGTAGTGAATTTCGTTTCAAAAAAAAAAAAACATAGTGAATTTTAAATGGCGTGGTAGCATGTGTGATATGGGTACATATATATTCATCAAAATGAGGAAAGAGTGATTTCAAAAGTAACATAATATTTTTTTAATAAGAAAACGCCTATAAAAATGATAATTAGGGATATTGACAAAAGGATGGGAAATTGGGGAGAGAGATTCGGTAGAGAAAAGGGTAAATTATGCTTTTTACCACATTCATTACATACATTGTTCATAATTGGGAAAAAATACCATTCAGTGGTAGGGTTGCAAACGAGCCGAGCCGAACCGAGTTTTACCGTGTTCAAGCTTGTTTATTAAGTTTTTAACGAATACGAGCTCGAGCTCAGTGAAAACTTAACGAGTCGAGCTCGAGCCGAGCGGGCCTTGGCTTGACTCGAGCTTGAGTTTGTTCACGAGCCTCAACAGACCAACGAAAAATGCATATATATCCTCGCACAGGCCTAATACAACCAAAAATATTTTGATTGTGAAGGTATATATCTTTCATTTTCCTATGGAGCGAGGGTGTACTGGTGTGCGTGTGCTCTCGCCTCCCTTGGTTGACTGAAAAATGAAAATAGAAAGAACAAATTATGAAATAACAATAAAAACCCTAAACTTAAGTATATATACCCCGGCTCGCAAGCCGACTCGAGCCGAGCTTATCCTAGCTCGAGCTCGGCTCGTTTACGAAACGAGCTGAAAAAATCGGCTCGAGCTCATTCGTTTAACTTCCGAGCTGAGTTTGAACGAGCCACTAACGAGCCGAGTTGCGAGCTGCTCGCGAGCGGCTCGGTTCGTTTGCAGCCTTATTCAGTAGTGGGTACAAGCAATATTCACCGGTTTGATGGTGTCAAGTATTGAAATTCTCAAAACATGACATTCGAAACAGTAATTAACAACCAATTTATTGTAACCATGGCTTTTCAGACCATTTTGCATTTTATGTTGTCCCGTTCGGCTAAATGAGCCAACTGACTTATTTTTTGTCTTTATTCAAAATTTTTTTCGTATTTGTAGTTTTTTGTCAATTTTTTGAAGATTATTGTATCGTCATGACGAAAGAAATCTAAAAGTATAAAATTATGATCGAAATCTAATTTTTTTTGATAAAGACGAAAAAAATTAGCTTATTGGCTTATTTTTGTCTTTATTCAAAAAATTAAGTTTCGATCGTAATTTTTTACTTTTTAGATTCCTCTTGT
>JAOTQK010000005.1:25024476-25036144 GCA_025642025.1 Rhododendron ferrugineum
AAGATTACAAAGAGATATGATTACGATATTATCACGATATGATTCTATGCCTAAGATACAAGATAATACTTTCACACATATATGTCAGCATTGTGTTAACTTTGTTTCACCGTTTTGTAGTTTTGCTTTGAGTTGTATTGTTGGTGTGATTTGACACAATAGAGTTTGCAGGAAGGGATTTCTTGCGAACTGATAGACCTAAAAACTCTGTTACCTTGGGACAAGGAAACAGTAGAGGCCTCTGTTTGCAAGACTGGAAGGCTTCTTGTAAGTATCACCAAATATGATTCCCGCAAGTGGTGCCTGCAACTGTAGGTGATCTGTCTAGTCTCTTATTTGCAGATTAGTCATGAAGCTCCAGTCACTGGGGGATTTGGCGCTGAAATTTCTGCATCCATTGTCGAACGTTGCTTCTTGAGGGTAAAATTTTGCATCTTCACACTTCTCTCTCTCTTTTTTGTTTTGTTTGTGTGTGTGGATGAGAGCTTTCAGTAAATATTGCTCAGCTTGGATGCCTCCATAAATGCTCATTGCTATGGTTTATAAATTTGACGTGAATGGAGTTTAGACTGAGTAAATTCGCGCTCTTGTTTACTTCAAATGCCAAGAAATTGTTGATACAGAAATGGCCATATACAAGTTATATACAGAACTTCATCCTATTATGAACCAATATGAGCTAGCGTAATTTGACCCTTAATGGTTCCATTATACTATTTTAAAGCAATTGATTTAGACCAAGAATTATCCGCTAAGAGGAGTGAGAACTATGATGATTTCAACACATGTCAATCACGAGAAATGACAACAGGTTCACACATAACCAATTAAATTGGTGGGTATCAGGGATCATACAGAATGAAGCCAAAATGGAAGTGAGCCACAAATTACTGACGCTGAGGAAATAAGAGATGCAGACATGGAAGTAGAGGACTGTACTGTGTAGTTCCTCTGATGAAACAATTTGCACAAAACCAAAGTTGTGGATATCGATGGTAGTGGATAGGATGCAGAAATCATAAGTATTCACAGGGTACTGTAATCCAAAGGCTAACCAAATCAGCTAAAAAGAAACTCGTATAACATTCATAGAAGCCACAAGTGCATTAAATCTGATGTATAATATGATGGAAGTGTTTGTTTTTACGAACTTGTGTTTTCTTCAGTGTTGTAAGGTGGCTTATGAAAAATACAACCGAAGCAGAATATTAAATAGTATAAACCTTAATCTTCCATCTTGTGGTCATTCCTAATTTTTCCAGTTACTGTTACTTTGATTACTTGCATTCTACTTAACAAGACTGCACAAGTGGACCATCTACCACTTGCCGCATTCTAGTTCATGCTATGCCGTATTATTAGCCGCACTTGCTCTGAGTTTAAAATATGGATGGTGCTCGATGGGTTGATTTCTTTACCTGGTGTCTAATCTTGAGAACTAATTTGACCTGCTTTTGCAGTTAGAAGCTCCAGTGGCAAGAATTTGCGGCCTGGACACTCCTTTTCCTCTTGTTTTTGAACCCTTCTACATGCCAACCAAGAACAAGGTTGCGAGTTTCCAAAACGCTTTACACTGGATTAACTAGAGCTTATGCTATTGTCGCTAACAAATGAACTGTTGCCTTTTTGGATGCAGATATTGGACGCAATCAAATCGACAGTGAATTACTAGTGACAGATTTGATTCATCAATGCCATCAGCATATGGAAAAAAATCATGCTTGCTTAGAGATGAAAGGCGGAAATAATGAAATGGAAAAGCAGGGGGAGAAAATAAGAAAAAGAGCACTTTCCCGACTTATTGTTTCTCCTGATCAACTTATTCCACATTGTATGTTACTACAAAATAAAAGTAGGGTTCTCACTGCAATAAAAGTATAGTTCACGATTCTGCTTGAAAACACTAATGATCTTATGCAGTGCACTTGTTAGATAAATTTTGGTTTCTCAGCATATGAGATGGCATGTGCAACAGGCCATAATATGTTACTAGTAGTCCCAAACCTTGACCTTATTTCCGCAGATCATTGGCCTTGTTGGAGTAGTGAATGTGGAATCAGTTTTTAATATGTCAATGAATCGGGTGGAGTTACAGGTTATTACTTCTTTTTTTTCCGAGCAAAAGATCATCCCGGTTATGTTGATATGAAAACAAAGCACTACTACAACAACAAAACAAAATGCAACATAAAACAAAAACAAACATAAAGATAAAAGCTGCAAGGAGATCAGAAACGGTGTCGGAATCCATTGATCTACTCATTGAGGTGGGTGGAGAGTCCATGAAATCTAGAGTGGTAAGCTTGTTTCTGCAGTAGGATAGGTCTCAGATCAATTGCGAACTATATCGTCGCTGTCAAAAAGCCCAAAAATCCATCGCGAACTATATCATCGCTGTCAAAAAGCCCAAAAATCCATCGATGATCAGATTCAAGAGTCAAAACCCATAATGGGGAGGGTGTGGGATCTTCTAACCTTAATTTTTAGATCTTACAACCAACCATGGAGGTAGAGCCGCCTGGGGAAGGGGAGAGAAGAGGGCTCTCTCTGGGTTAGAGAGAGGCAGGCTCTCAAAACTCACTCCTCCCTCCAGCTGCCTTCACAATTTGGAAAATTTTCACTCTTGGGATTAACCCTAGCTATCACTGTCCACCACCTGTTTCTCTTTCTTGGTCTTGTGCTCTGCTCCTGTTCTCTTGCATACTGATTTTAATCTAACACGATTTCCTTATAAACTTGATAAATATATTTCTAGAGAGGTAGTATCAATAAAGAACTTAAAAAGGGCGAGAAAAGAAGGATTTTGGTAGAAGTACGCAAATAGCAGCTAAAATATCTGAAACAATTGCAAATTCTTTACAAGTTCATAAATGTTTAAAAGTGTTTCAGTGTAATAACCAAAGCCCTTACTATACTCGTTTTTAGAAGACCCAAAACGTAATAGCTGCAGATTATGTCAACACATCGAGGTCTTATTACTAAAAACACATTGAAAACTACAAACACAACGGGATTTTTCCTGTCGTTTTATACACCGATCACCTTGGATGGCCAATTATTGCATCTGCAATTGAAACAACAGATATAACCTTGAAAATGCTCTAAGAGAAGTTCAAATCAAGTACTGTGGACTGTGGAGAAACAAGTTTGCACCGGCTTTCAAAAGCCTACGGAGTTGATGCTACAGGAGATCCAAAACAAAATGACAAATACATTGTCATGGTCCTGATTTTAATCATGTCAATGTTTTTCTTGAACGCCATGAGTTACGAACCGATCGCCAACTTCCCTTCATCTATTTACAGTAGCCTGGGTTCAGCAATCGTAACGTCGAATTCATGAACACTACTCTCAAGACTTCTTGCAGATACTGTCAGAGTGTCAGTTCCCCATCCCCAAAAAATCTGCCCAGATTGAATACAAAAATTAGATTAGTTAACCTTTCAACAAGATATGTCCAAATTACATCGCCGAGTAGTATAACTAGTATTGCAGTCTATACCAACAGACTTACAGTCATTTCGTATATTCCTTAATTTGTCCACTTACAACATGCCTCGGACCAATGTATAGAAAAGTTAACAGTAATTTAATAAACAGATTAGACAGTTGGCAATAAATACGAGGTCCTAATCAAATTCGGATTATCATGCAGCTGGAAACTTCAAGTCAGAAGAAAAATACACAGAGTGATAACTAGACTCTTAAACTGCCAAAACACCATCCATTTTGCCGATTGTTCAGTCTTCCTTGTGTGATTCAGCAATAAATCTTGAATATTGTTGGTTGGCATACCCTAATGTAGGAGCTTGAAAAATACCCTAATGGAAGAGCTTGAAAAAATATCGAAACTCTACTCTCCCACCAACATACTCATGTCATCTTTTAACTTTGTACGAAACCAAGGAACTGGGGGAGGCACTAATGGCATTCTATGTAAAAGATCAAAATGAAGCAAGAAAAACAAGGTAGGGTAGCAAATTGGGAAAGGCATCTGACTTCAAGTCTACATCCAAACATACATACCCACACCAAAGCAGTGAGTGCTGGGAAAGTAGAGTGCAATGAAAGTTAATCCCCTAATCGAAAGAATCAAGTTCAGACCACTAGTGTAATGTAAATGGCCATACCATTGCTGAACTTTTCTGAACTCGGTGAGAACTGGGTATATATTCTCGAAGGCAGTATAAGTCTCTTCTCTCACCTAAAGAGTAAGGAGAAACACAAAAGTACATAATTTATCAACAGCAAAAATAACATACAGAACCAGAAACATTGCACAACAAAAAAAATCGATAACTGGGGTATGGTATCTCCTCACCTTTGCTCCTGTAAGAACAATTTTCCCAGAAACAAATATAAGCAGCACAATTTTCGGTTGTTTCATCCGATATATCAGTCCGGGGAACAGCTCTGGTTCATACTGTATCCACAAAGCTGAGCCATAATCAGTGCTGTAACTAGAAAGATTGTGATGAAATTGCCTTAGTTGAGAAGACTCGAACCATGATATGACCAATAACATTTCCAGCAAAGTTGCAAATAAGTTTAGCAATTGTTAAAGCATTCAACTTAATAGTTTTGGAGGTTATAATCAATGTTCTAAAAGTCGTTAGGCGCAAGTCGGGCGATCGGCCACCTTCAAGCGATTAATCGGATTAATTGGTGATTAATCGGTGCATATTAATTAGTAATCGGCGATTAATCATTAGTCGGACCTAATCGGATAGGCCTCGCCAGAGATTAATCGCAGATTAATTCCTTGTTTTAGAACACTGGTTGTAATTAACAAATATGGGACAAGCTCTAACAACAAAACTACTGAAAGTGAAAATTCAACTTACTGCACAACCTTAACACTCACTCCTATTATTATTCATGTATTGCAAAAACTATTCCATTTGCACGCCTAAATTTTATGGGAAGACCCAAACACAACAAATACTAAGTACAATACTCACTCTCAATACTTACACTTGAGAAAGCACCGTGGGAGTATGCAAGGCCTTCAAGTCTAATTGGAAATTTTACATCGCATGAGCCAACTATGTTCTGAATCTTGAAATCCTATGAGGAAAAAAGTAAAATGTATCAAAATATCAAATATCTAGTTGGATAAAGGAACAACCATATTGTGACTGAGGTGCATGTATCTGTGTGCATGCTTTGATGAGCAAATACCTTGAATTTAGCTGGAAAACCAAGCTTTTGTATGATTCGAGCATACTGAAAAGCAAAAATTACACACGGACACCATCATCACAATGCATTTCCTCAAGGGAAAATAACAAAACGCATCCATACTGCCTTCTTAGAAAGCAATTATCACTAAAGATGACAGGATAGAAGGCTCATCATGCCACTCTGAACCTTGTACAGCCAAAGAGTTCAATGTTTATTGTTAAATTTAACATAGCTTTATTATATATTTATATACCTTCCGTGCTGCCAATTTTGATTGCTGTTCACTTTTTGCTCCAGTACAAACCTGAAGTCACGTGATAAATCAGGACTGAAGCATTAGAAAGGATAGCCAACCAATTCGAAAGGACACTAGCAAAGGACACTCGTTCTAAAGAATCAAGCCGATATGGACTTTTCCAAATAGAAACAATAAAGAACAATGTGAACCTTTGACAGACAATTGCCAAAAAAGTATGATGAAAAAGCTTCACAAGCAAATTAAGTCGTGCATTTTATTTCCAAGGATCAAAGTAACAAAAAATCGTGCTTATTTGTAGGTGATAACAACCTGTTACTCAATTTAAACTGTCAGTGAACTTTTGCAGTTTACATCAGTTGCTTAACAGCTGCCCCTGACTGTGCATGTAAATGCAATACGCTACTTGGAACATGGAAGTTTAGGGAAGACCGGAATTGCAACCAACCCCAAATCTGGGTGGCCGATGCCCATAAGGGCTGTGCAACTGGAACACTTGACTGAGATGAAGGTTGCGATGAAATGGCCATACTTAGTTTGAGCTCGCCCAGGATATAGTATAGGGTGTTTTCTCCTGACTGCATAATTATGAATGTTTCTGGTTTATCATGCAGCTTTTTCACAATATCCACTTGTTACATTATGTGGTAACTTGTTGAGAGTTTCCGGAATAAAAGCCCCAACACTGTCTTATTTGTCACAACATAGTACCACCAAAAGCCATCTCACCAGAACCGCTAATTAATAACCGCAGTCTTCATTCCATGCGCATTGCCACATCCCTCCCCTCCAGCGAAGAAACAAAATCTTCTCAGATTAGGCTTCTCAGTCATGCATTGTTATTATCACACTTTGATAGTGTTGTTTCATCAAAATCTCCTAGCAGATTATGAGTAACAAGTTTAATCAACTCCCAAGAGAACATGTGTGTTTTCTGCTGGAATTGATGATGACAGTGCTCGAAAACTACCTTCGACTAGGGATATGACACGTGAGCTAATAAGCATGCATACGGACACGTTGGAAACAAGTCATTTCTCAAAATAAGACATTGACACATTGGGGACAAGTCGAACGTCTAGTACTATTATACACATATCAAAAGTTCAATGGACAAGAAGCTTAAGGCTAAGGATAAAAAACGCCAATAATGTCAACATTAAGAAGATACAACAAGAATTGCTAATAAAAATTCGAGAACTAGGCATCAATGGTGTATTTATCACTCCCTTTCACAATTGCAATATGACCTAATATGCTTCCACTGTGTCTTAGTGTGGCCAAGAGTGTCCCTATCATGTCCCAACATCTACAGCTAAAAGAAGTAACAATAAAATCAGATGAAAATGTTCGAAGGTGTCTAACTGTCAGAAACCCATAGTGAGGATGTTATGTGAAAAACAGTGCTATCAAATGGGTACACGACTGCAAGTACAGCATCTAAAATATTTCTTGGGCTCCACAAGAGAAAAATCCTGCATTTTCAGCCTGAAAATTTAGAGCCTATCTCAATATCCTTTTGGGATAGGACAAGCTTGTAAAATTTTGGGCTGAAGTTCAGTATAAATAGAGCATAACCCAAGACACTCAACCAGAAATGCAGGAAAGTACAATGCAACAAAACTTTTGCCCTCTTCATTCCAATGTAATAACTGCAAGAAGTCATAGTATATACTCTAAACACTGATAATTGAATTCACTTCCCTTTCAAAAACCATTTGCATAGATATCCACCTCTTCTCAATAAGGCACCACAAATTACTATAAACGGCATGGTAAGACACACCAAACAACAATTCATAAGAAGACGTACACTAAGAGTTGTACTTGTAATGGTGATTCTTTTAGTCTCAATCAAATGTCATAACCTGTTCATATCAAATTAGCTTGGTTTTTAAAGATGAAATCAACCTTGATTAGTCCTCAAGTATTAAAACAGTGTCAACGGATGGTTATGCTGGGAAAAAAGCCCAAAATAAATAACTAGTTCCTCCACGTTCAAAAATAGCAACTATCCAGAAGGCAAAAAAGCATCTCTACAATAAATAACACTCTAGTCCACTGTCTGCCAGACATGAAAACCTCTAAACCAACTTCAGATGACGATATGGTGAAAAGCTCAAAAACAAAAAGAGAAGATTCCACAACCAGGGCAAGAATCAGACAATTTTCAAAACAAGAGGGAACATAAAATAAACAATGCCACTAACAAAACACTTGCAAATTGTTTATAGAATTCTAGAAGCACCAAACAATGTGGAACTCAACCATATCCATCACCATAATAATGTGGAACTCACCATTTTTCCAGAAGCAAAAATTAATGCTGTTGTTTTTGGTTCTCTTATCCTCATAATTACAGCAG
Organism: Rhododendron ferrugineum; assembly: GCA_025642025.1. NCBI lineage: Eukaryota > Viridiplantae > Streptophyta > Magnoliopsida > Ericales > Ericaceae > Rhododendron > Rhododendron ferrugineum. Next base: position 25,032,282 of record JAOTQK010000005.1, read on the forward strand.
CAAAACGCTGCAAAAGGAAAGCAAAAAGCAAAAGATTTATATAATCATCAAAGATTGAGCAACATAGGAAACAGAAAATAACTTCTACCACAAATAAATAAAGTACTAAACTTCTTAAACCTTCAACCCTCAATCCAGTCGCAGTCAAATTTGCAACATGGTATTCCAAGTATAAATTGAAGGACTCAAACGCCAATTTCACTAACTGCATACCTTGGGATTGTATTCTGCGTTTCGAGCTTGAAGTGCAATGGCCTTAAGATCCAACTTGCAGTCTAAGTTGACTGTTGACACAATGTTCCTAAATGCACAAATATATCTTGTTATTAAGATCAAAATCAATGGTTCAATGATAAAGGAGAAAAGGTATTGCTAAAATGGGAAACATGTTAACAAATTGTATGGCATGGAATGGGCACGAAATAGATGCCTGACATACCATCAAAGGATAACAAATAAAGGAACTTCTTACATTAACCCATCAGTAGCACCAGAGATTTCCCATTTTCCAAGCCAACATACATGATTGTTATGCTAGTACAAGTGTACAACCAACACTGACACATGAGCCCCCAGATGGAAATGTTTACATGTATCAGGAGCATGTAATCAGTGAAATGATCAAACTAACAAAAGCAAATAAACTGACCAACCAAGCAGCACCACTATTAAAACAATAACCACGGTTAGGAAAATCTTGCCAAATCACCTAATAGCCGATCAAACAAATGTCAAAACACCCAACACCTCATATTCTCATTGACTCTCTTTTCTAATGAACTGAAGAGTCGAAGGGGATTGACACTAGAAATAGCTTCTTCAACCAGCTCTATTTGCTTGCTAAATGCTTCTTTAGCGTCAACAAGCATCTAAATACAAACTATAGAAACTCTCAACCCAAGTAGAAGATGGTCACCAGGAGTCAGTCAATTATCGAAGAGTCAACTTGACCCCTAACGGGTAGAATATGAAGCCCTCATTTATGGTCCACATTTGATTTTTAACTCACATGTGGGGTTTGTCCACATTTGATTTTTCGTGGAGTTGTCACATGCCAAGCGCATGAATTTCTATTTCATGTTCAGATTAGCAAATAGACAGCTAGTGAGGGTAGGGATTCTCTCAAGTTCCAACAAATACAACTCTCTCGTATTTGCAGGCAGGCATTGAATAGAAAGAAAACCCTAGCGGCTGGTTTTCTTCCCCTTCTTTCTGTCCCTCCTTTCTCCTCTGGATTTGTTCTCTCTACATCTGATCCTGCTGCACCTCTCCTTGACTGTTTCTACTTCTTTTCTGCCTTTCTTCTATTTTTCTACATCCCACCCTCTCTCCCATTCCTTATGCTGCAGATGCTGCAACTGCTGAATCCCTCTTTTCCAATACTGCTGCCTTTTACCATCTTTTCCTCCTTTTTTTCTCCACCCCTCCGGTGCCGATTCTGGTACTGCAGTGTTCATTCCCTCCCTTATTGACAGGATTAGTTTCAAGAACGTGTAATGAACTACTCTTTTGCTAGTGCTCTGTGGTATAATTAACTTCAATAGATGGGTTAATACCGAAATATCTCACTTATTATGAGGCCATGATTAGTTTACTGGTGGAGTGATGTCTAAGTAAATATGCTACACATGCTGAATCTTAAAGAGTTTGGCCGAATCTACGAAGCGTTCTGCTTTGCATCAGTTTAGAATATTTTGTGATATTTAAAGAATTACACGAGCCAGATGCAATATCAATAACTCAGTTACCCAAATAAGTCAAAACTTAACAAGGTTACAAAACTATGGTTCAATTGTATCCAATAATTTGAGCGTATCAAGACAATAGGATACCCCTTTATCGAATAGCCTTCTTCGAGATAGCAGCACTTGCATTTAAACCAATACCCATGCAGAAAAGGCCACCAAAGATAGGAAGTGTTGACCACCACAATTATTATTGTGTAACTCCGATAATTTATTGTCTTTCAGGGTAGCTACACCAATTGAATTACTTTTACAATCATCACAACTGCATATAATTATCATTAATCTATGGGTCTGGCAAGATTACTGTTTATTACAGGCTTGACTACATATGTCCAACAATAAGTAAATTCTCAATGATGGTTTGTGCTCGATCACCAACTAAGCTTTCCATGATTGCTCAAAGGATGGGAACTAGTTCACCTATTCCAAACTTGCAAGACCAAACTAGGAAGGAATTCATCTAAGTCATAATGAAACCTTTCAAGAAGTAATCACTAGTCCGAATTTGAGTGCATAAGAATGTAGTCATTTTCTTTCACTGCCCAATGGATAAGACAACATCATGTAAACGCTAAAACAAATTATATAACTAAGTTTCAGATGTTATGGCTAACTGTTCCTCCTTGGTAGTTAGATGACTACGTCATTATACATATTTTAGTTTTCGTCACAAACACCATGTACTCGAGCAAATAAAACATACCATGCACAAACTCGGTTGATTTACAGAAGCCTACAATGTTAATACACACAGATAAGCCAATATTTTAGGCTTGACTCCACAATTCTAATTAACACACACACACACACACACACACACAGATGTAACTGTAAGGTTGCCCCAATCTGACCAGGTGGTCACACGTTTTAGTCACAGAAACACTCCGCTTGCAGGGAAAATCCAACCCTTCCCCACACCCTGCAATAGCGGGAGCGTGGGTAGACCCTTTACATATTTTGATATTGATATGTGTGTGTGCCCCTCAAACCAATCATGTGCCACTCTATGATGTGGAAACGAGAACTGATTGAGGAGTGGATTGGTGGGAAGTGACTCACTGGAGAGTTGGAACGATTCCAGAAGGGTGCTTGGAAAGATCCACTGGTTGGCTCCCTTCCAACAGTTGATCTGCCATTGGGTTATTTGAGAACAGCGCTCCTATCTCATTCGAAACAAGTAACAACGTATCAGGAAACAAATTTAAACGACTATAAGAAACCAGTTTCCAGTTTTTCCCACAATATTTTGAGAACTTCCAGTGCAGAAACTCAAGTCAACAAAGAAAAATAAAAGGAAAAAGTAAGTATATATGATTGAAACTCAAAAACTAGTTTGAGAGAGAACTAAGGGTATGGGGGTAAGTGAACCAGAAGTAAAATTCTGAAAATTTCTGAAAAAGGATTTTAATCGACAATGAAAGATAAACTTTTGAGGTTTTCAAAATCAAAATCAAGAACCCAAACCCAAGTGAGGAAAACCAGAAAATCTGTCGATACAGAAAGTGAAGATCTGAAATCGGAGAGAGAAATCCAGAGAAAGATCAGACCTTCTATGATGGGGAATAATTAAGTCAAAATCAAAATCTAGGGTTTCTTTGGTAGCTCAAGCGATTCAGAAGGAGATATCTCGTGGATTTGTAGGTGATACGAGTGAGAAAAATCGAAAATAGAGCGGGTAAGATTTTGAAAAGGGTTGTCTTTTATATGGGAAAGGAGATTTATAGGAGGGATGGGTTTGAGAGAGAGAGGGATTTGAGAGGGAGGGGGAGGAGAGAGAGGCGTTCTGAGGTTGTGAGGAGAGAGAGGTCTGGAGAGAGAATGAAGGAGGTGAGGTGGTGTCGTGGGTCTTACCAACTTGCCTTTACCTGAATTTCCCAAAATAACCTCGTTAACATCCCAGATGTGGGATCCATGTGGAGGGCATATTAGTAAAGGAAGAAGGAAGTTTTACCAGCATAATTACTAGGCTTCGTTTCGCAACTCAATATAATAATTATTTTTTAAGAAGGTAATTTCAAGCTCAAAAATCATGTATTTGCGCAAATAATTTTTCTACCACTATGGATCTTGTTTGATAGATCTCATTGAGATCTTTAATACGGTGCAAAAAAAATT
>JAOTQK010000005.1:25041893-25052430 GCA_025642025.1 Rhododendron ferrugineum
ACTGCGAATTTCCAAAAAAGAACTGCAAAAATTTATGAAAGTCGCCAAAAAAAGCACTTTGAATTTGTAAAACTCGCCGGAAAAAGCACTGCGACTTTGTAGTCGCCGGTCGGAGGTGGTCGCCGGGAAAAGTCGTCGATCGGAGGTGGTCACCGGAAAAGTTGTCGGCCGGAGGTGGGTCACCGACCGGAGGTGGGTCACCGACCGGAGGTGGGTCACCGGCCGAAGGTGGTTTGCCGGCTGGAGGTGGGTTGTGCAATGGAGGTGGAAGGGGGTGGTTGTATTTAATGAAGGGTAAAAGGGTAATCTTATATGAAGTTGTCCTTAGAGGTAAATAAAAATTGAATTCATCCTTAGTGGGAATTAAGTAGAGGGCCCCGTTATAAGGAGTAGTAATATATATTATATGATTGCTATATTGATTGTATAAGCTTCCTTGGTTTAGTGGTAAGATGCTTCGCTGTCACACGCTTTGGCTGATTCAATTCCCAGCCCGTACACTTCTTTTAAGCTTTTTTGTCAAAAAACTAGCCTTTTGAAAAATCTGTCCATTACTAGGACTCGAACTCAAGCCAACAAGAACCCAACAAGACGCAGAAACCACCGAACCAAATCATATTTTGCATGAAATGTGGTTTAGGTCTACTATAAGACTTTGATTTTCGCGCTTCACTTTTTATTGATGGTACTCCACTTTGTTCATGAAGTCTTTATATAAAAAGTGGAGCTCCATCAGTAAAAAGTGGAGCGCAAAAATCAATTTCTTTAATATATATAGATAGTATCTCTCCATATTGTTTAATTGTGAAAAAATTTAAGGCCCCACTTGATGATTTGGCCTAGGACCACCAAATACCTTGGGCCAGCCCTGTTTGACACACAAAGTGGAGTGTTTTTTGTGTAATATTCTAGAACTGGAGTGCTGTTTCTGTGTAATATTCTAGGACAAATCCTTATTTTTTAAAACAATCAATTCTATCATCACACTCAATCACACACCCCCACTCACAATAAGAGTGAAGTCCACACACACTACACACTCAGTATGTGTGGGACCCACTTTTATTGTGAGTGTAGGTGTAGTTGAGTGTGGTGTTAGAATTATTGTTTTTAAAAACATAATACTCGCAACTAGCCCTGGCTACAACTTTCACATATTGAAATGTGAAATATACTCTATCCTTATCATTAAAAACAAAATACTCACAACTAGCCCTGGTTACAACTTTCACGTCATTGGAGTGAGAAATATATTCAGCCATGTAAGATGTTTCTGTTTGTTTATTGAAGTGTTTTGCACACAAACTTTACTAAACTTTTCTTTTATTAGACTTTTCGGGGGCTTAAAGCGAAAATTAAAAATAAAACCTTTTTTGTTGGACTATAATAACTTAATAAGGAATAAAAAAGTAGGAGAAGCCCTAATAATTCAGAATTTTTTGGAGGCCTAAAGCAACTGCAACACTTGCTTTAGCTTAGGGCCGGCTCTGTTTATTACCCACAACAAACATGCCCAATAATATCCAACACTCCAACTACAACAAGTTTAACATCACCACATGCCATGTTCTCCTCTAATTTACCAGAATAAAGATTCTGAATCCCGTTTCCCCCACTACTTGTTAACATGTAGACTCCTTCATCCTAAAGAAACATCTCTTCTCGTGGTTTTGAACCAAAATACAAAACACAGGAAAAACTCTTTACTGTGAGATTCCTTCTACAAAATTCGCTACTATAACACACTTGCTGAACGGAAGATTCACCTAAGCGGTGACCTCTTATTTTGTAATCCCAGAAGCTTGCCATCTTCTTCAAGACCATTGAAGAACGTCCTGAGGCAACCATTGATTATACGAGGGGCTGTCCCATCGCAGAAGCGTTTTGCCATATCCACAGCCTTCACAAATACAAACATACACAATATGGCATAATCAGCATGTAGAACAACAATGTACACGGGAGAAAATAGTAGTCGCAAAGAAATGCAAATGGAAGAAGAAAAAACCTCATTGATGACTATTTGATGCCTTGTTCCTAGCACAGTTATTTCAGACATTGCCAAGTGAAGAATAGAGAGCTCCAAGATTCTGCCCGCTGGCACATTCTGTGAATAATAAGTAATCTTTTAGGCATTAGAAAACTAACATGTGATGCGGAATGCAGCGTTCTATTCATGCAAGTGTGCCGCAACTTTCATGCGAAGACTTTATCTACAGTTTTATTTGTTAACCACCTTTAGTTTTCCACATCTACTGTCCCGTTAATTACGATTATATTAGGAGTCTTATTACGTGTTTCCTTTCAGTGTTGGGGTTTAGTATCAGGGTTTGTTTGTTTCCGATATTAGGGTTATTTGTCTGATAAAAGGCTTTTCATAGAACTGAGAGTTGTTGAAGGCCTTGGCATTTGCATGATGAGGGCTGTAGCCCTTGCGTGCTTCGTCCCTCCCCCTCTTTCATCACCATTTTGCATCACTATGGCACTACAAATATGTACGAATCTAATACCAGCTTGAGATTGGACAAAGTTCGGATAATATCTTATCTTTCGTTAGTTCAAAGACTGACATACACCTTTCTTTCCATTTCTGCTACAAGTCCTATCAACATAAATGTGAGAACTGTTTATCTATGGACTCGAAAATGGTTGCTCTAAGTTCTTATAAGGAAATGGCAAGCTGGACCCAGAAGAAGCTCCACTAAATTTGACGGGGAGGTACCTTCAGCGACTGTCGTAGTGACAGAGATAATTAAATGGTCAGGAAAAAGCCGGGCCGGGGACAATTAGGTTTCTTAACAGCCTACCTGAGGTAGCCGATTAAAAAACAAAAAACAGCCTACCTGAAGCATTCTTCTGCAAAATTCTAAAATAAGAAGGCGATTACTTTTTAAGACATAATTGAAGAGATTATAGAGTTGCAGAGTCAACATTTGGTGAACAAATCAATTCCCAGAAGGGAGGAGTTACAATGAAGCTATGTAGCACGGTAGCACCGACATGTCACAGACACGACACCGACACGCAAATTTCCAAAAAATAGGGGACACGACACGTTGGGGGGACACGTCGGTGTATACATACATACATATATATATATATATATATATATATAGGGACCAGTTCCCCTCACACAAAAGTTGACACAACTTTTGACACAACAACATTAATCGGAGTATTACGCAAACTGAATGAAACCAACTGAAAACCAACTGAATGAATCGATTAAGCACTTACCGATAACCGAATGAGTTGATTTTTTACGGGAACCCTTAAAAATATGTTTAAAACAAATGGCCCGACACGTATCTGACTCTTACGGCTTGTTTGGTTTGGGTTTTGAGGGAGGTTTTAAAGTGTAATGAGAGAGAGAGAGAGAGAGAGAGAGAGAATTTATTGAAGACTATGCGCAGGGGTTTTGAGTACCCCAAACGAACAAGCCCTTAATCTCATAATGTCTTGATTTTTTCCCAATGTTTAGGGGTTGGACACTCTCCGACACACTTTAATGATTGTCCTTAAAAGTGTCCCGAAGTGTCCTCCGTGTGTCCTTAAGAGTGTCGAACCCCAAATATTGGAAAAAAATTAGAACACTTTAAATTAAGTGTCAGACACATGTTCGAAGCGTGTCCGGAGTGTCTGTGTCCGACACCGACACTTTGCTTCCGGCGAAGTGTCGGTGCTACGTAGAATGAAGCATAGTCATGAAACCAATGGTATGTCTAGAGGGAACACCAAAAATAAAAATCGAAAACAAAGAAATCTATGCATCGATTTGTAATATATTCCATGTTATGGAGAGGTAAAATGAATAAAACTATCCACCTCAGAAAGACATACCTATGGTTCTGAGTAACATAGCTATAGTAGTAGACTAGTAGTACCTACAAATCATGATCCTCTACAGTGAATTGCATAACAAACCTTCCAATTATCTGGGGCAACTTTCTCAATAACAAGGACATGACTATTCCACTTTTCCACAACTGCTACTAGAAGTCTCCTTGTAAACCTGCGATGAGGAGCAGAATGAAATTAGTTCTATCTCTCTACATGAATGCCCACACATGACTTGCTGCAAAAAACAATTAAAGCATCAAAACGATTACTAATTTCTTCTTTTAAGGGGCTCACCGCAAAATCAGTTTGCTGTATACCAACTTTGGAGGAGCTGAAAGTACCTCTGCCTCTGCAATACAGTGAAGTGGATAACAAATTGTACTTCCATAATTTATCTCGCATGTCGAAAAAATCAGAAAATACGCAGTTGAGGGGGAAAAGGCATCAGAGATCTTTTTGTGGCTAAGAGATATTTCACATACAAATGCCAGTACCCAAAGGAAACTTAAGGAGCAGTGGAGCACCATAAAAAGAGCATAATAGTTTCTGCTGATAGGTAGTCTGCAAGACTCAAAGTTGTGCTTCTTAAACGGGAAATATGACACAAGCCGCTGAGTGTCCCCAGCAAGGTACAGCATGGTATTTTTCCACGGAAGGACTTTAAAAATAGTACAAATTGAAAGATAAATCTGCTAATGTGCATCCCAGGTCAAAACAAGAATTCCTTACCACCTCAAACTCTCATGCCTTACTAATGCCAAAACTAATGAGCTCCTTAGCAAGCTATAATATCCAGGAATGTCCGGTATTAAACATCAATTAAATTGTCCATAGTTTCCCGTTCAGTCTGAAACGTATACTCTTAATCAGTTTGTCTAAGCACAATTGTCTTTCCATTCCTTTAAGTGGAAAGATAGCTTCAAATCTCTAGTGTGGATCTTTATCCCATTCTTGAACCCCAATCTTTAACTTCCAATGATTAACTGTATAGTTGAAGGTTCATCAGTGGCCTAGGGAAGGACTAAATTTGCCGCATCTACATTAGTAAAAGCTTCAGAAGAGTAGACAAAAGATCTGAATGGCATCAGCTAACTAGCAATGTTTTAAAAGTTGCTTGGCGCAAGTCGGGCGGAAAATGGCCGCCTAGCACCTAGGCGCCGACAAGTCGGCCGCCAAAGCGCCCAGGCGGGGACTAGGCGCCGACTAGTCGGCTGCCTAATCTAGGCGTTGGATCACCGCCTAGCGCCTAGGCGGGGAGTAGTCGGCCAAGGCGACCGACTTTTAGAACACTGCTAACTAGTGTCACAGAAAGTTTTCGTTTATTCCTGAATATCCAACTTTATTAACTGATAAGGGCAAACTCCTTAGGTGCAGATAAGCAAAGCAATGTACATGAACAAGAAAAGGACAGAGGAACAAAATGAACAGAATGAAGCGTGATTCCAAGAACCATCTGGTCAACTCCAACATTAGGTATACGTTTGTGAGCATCTGTATATTTGTCAAGTAATCCCACAACACTCATGTTGCAACCTGAACTTGAACCTTATCTTTCCCTTAAGGTGGGAGGGGAGTCATAAGATATCATTCTCCTTTGTAGACCTTTCTAGTTTTTTTTTTTTTTTTTTTTTTTCGCGAATGTAACCCAACTCTCCACTAGCAATTTGATGACAACTTGAGGCAGTAGTTCGCAAGGGTTGAACAAATATGAAGTGTCCAATGCAGGAAATGAGGATTGACTTTTTTCAATCACTTCTGCATGAACTACTATTTGGAACCAATGACTTCGTTAGCAATTTGTAGTCGTCGATGTGAGGTTTGGGCCTTGGGTCATTGCCAAAAGGATTTATTCTCAACTGAGTCTTTCTTCGGGGCTCTATTCGATAGGAGAGTATCTTTAATGCATACAATGTACTAATATCCTTAAAAAGCGACGTTATTTGTGTGGACCATGGGTGGCATGACACAGTTCTAACCACTGATATGTAGGGGGAAAATCTTGGTAGGATTGGTGCATGTGTATGTCCAAGAGTGCATTCTAACAATGTTAGAGTGAGTTTGTGAGATCAATAGAGCACAAAGAAGATGGAGCTGGAAAATGAGTAAACTGAAAGGGACCAACAGAAGTGATGAATAAAAAGATGAACTATATATCTTCTCCATTTCTTGTCTGCCATCTGTATGAAAGGGATAGGGAAATGGTAAGCTACAACTCACAATCGATCCTATTCTCTTAAACCTGGTGAAGGAGCACCTAATAAACTAGTTCATCTCCATGTTTTCTGTATGAAACGGATACTAATAGATAATTTATACTACATGTTGGTTACAGTTCCTCACAGTTCTTAAACAAGTCTCCTTCACGCATATACCTAATAGGATAAAGAGAAACCTTAGTACGAAGAATAAGATTAGAAATTCTAAGCAGTTATGGTGATAATTTACCAATTGCAGACTCCTTGTCATCAATGTGCATAAGCTCCTCAGCTTCTTCAGCTGTTTCAACAGTGACAGGGGATCCTCCAAAGCTCATGTGATTGTACTTGGTTAGCAATGTGCTGTCAAACCGGTAGCCAGGTTCTGGACACCAAACACAACCAAATCAAAACAAATACTCGCATATCACACTGTAGCAAATACACTCGCAAAGGCACCCATAAACGCATACAACTATTTATTTGTATAATAATAGCAGATTGCATATAAACCCAGTGTATCATAAAGCTACATAAGTACATATGGTTACACGTAAATGAGAAGCGGGGAACAAACCTCTTCGGAAATTCATTCGCTTCTCAAATAGGCGAACCGGGTCAGAACCCTCTAAACAGGCCGCATAAAGGATTGACCTGATATCAAATTAACACGAAGGCAATCAGAGAAAGAGAACTTGGTTAGTGGAAAAGTAGATAATTCCAATTAATCTACCGGAGAGAGAGAGAGAGAGAGAGAGAGAGAGAGGGAGAGATGTGTATATACAGAGCGAGCTCTCTGGCGGCACGGGGACTGCAAAACCTCCCAGTCTTGTCAATTTTGGGGATAAATTCTTTGGAAGACGAAGTAGGCGGCGGCGGTGATGATAGTGGAGAGAGAGAGTCCGTAGGCTTTTCAACAACTTCTCCGAGGGAGAGGGGTGAAGCAGCAGCAGAAGCAGCACGAACAAGGGAGCCTGGGGGAAATGGGCGAAAACTCTGAGGGAGGAAACCAAGAAATGGGCATTTCCCGAATGGAGACGAAGAAGAGGGTTTAGACGAATTGAAAAGCAAGTGGGGTTTCGAAGAGCTCAGCAGCACAGAGCTTGCTGCCTCCATGTTCGTGCTTTTGCTCTCCTCTCCTCTCCTCTTCTTGCTGCTTATCTCATCTGCTCTCAAGCAAGCGCAAGCGGAAGCCGATATTTGTGCGCAAGTAGATTATTACTAATGGGGCCGACTAAATACAATTTCGAATTTACTGCATGTAATTTTTACTAAATAAAATACTTAAATCTCATAACAATTTTCCATATAAAAATACAACCTAACAAAGTATTTCTGAACTCCCCAATTTAATCTTCCCTCTCCACCAGCCATCTCCTCCCCTTCCCCCTTCTCTGTCTCACCGTTCTCCTTCACCACCACCCAACACCACCGCCGCCGCCGCCGCCACCACCACCACACAACATTAGCATTGTCATATTATTAATGACAAATGGTGTCATTGTTATCCAATACTAAAGGCTCTGTTTGGAACTTAGGGAAAAGAAAGGAAAACAAAGGAAAATAAAAGAATTTTTCCTCCTATTGTTTGGTTAGAAGAGAAAAAGTGAAGAAAATAAAGATTTTAAGTGTAATGAATAGTAACTTTTCCCTTCTATTTTCCTCCCATTTTCCTTCCCTTTTCTTTTCCTTTCCTTTCTTTTCCTTTCCTCAAGTTCCAAACAGAGCCTAAGGCTCCATTTGAAACTTAAGAAAAATAAAGGAAAATTAAAGATTCTCCTTTCTATTTTTTGGTTGGAATAGAGAAAGAGAAGAAAATAAAAAAATTTAAGTTGAGTGAATAGTAAATTTTCTCTCTCATTTTTTCTTTTCTTCTCCTTTCCTTTCTAGAAGTTCCAAACGGAGCCTAAGTCCCACGTATTCATATAGGACCCCACTAATTATCTGGTGTAACGACCTGTATGCAGCTAACCTGTTTAATCATTAGCCTAATTATGTGGCTCAAAAGGTCACGCGTTCCCCTATATATGAGATTTAAATTTTATCCCCAGACGTCTTGGAAAGGTGATCTTGTTGTGGTACTTAGAGCATCCACAATGTAATAATCAAAACAAAAGAGTTGCTAAAATTAGCAATGTGTGCTAAAAAAAGTGTTCATATTGTAATAATCAAACTTAGCAACCTCTTAACAACTCATCAAATTTTGGCCTTTGGATAATCAAAACTAGCAATATTTTGCCAATAATTAACCAAATTTAATAGTCCTCACATTTTCTCAATCAAGTATAACCATTATGGGAAAGTGAAACTCACTCTTCACTTTAGCAAGTAGTTGTGCATTTAACAATATTGATCACTTTATGAATTTTAATAAATGCTCTCCACTTTTACTTATTTTATTAGAATGTCATTCAATGTAGACCATTAGATTGAGAAGGAAAAAACTGACCGTTAGATTTGAATTTTTGCCAGTTCATTTTGATTATGAGCTAAAAATAAACAATGTGAGACTTGACATTGCTAACTTTAACAACCTCTAAATGGATAATCAAAATCTAAGTGGCAAGTTTGATTATTCATTTTTGATTATTACATTGTGGATGCTCTTAGCTGTGTAAAACAACTCATCATGTTCATAACGACTCGTGTCAACTGACCTGCTTAACCCTTGACCTAATCACATGAATCAAAAAGTTAACCTCAGGTTATATAGTAGCTCAACACGTTACCTTATATAAGAGATTCAAATTTTATCACCCACCCAATCTTGGAGCCTTACATTTGGATGGAAATTAAACCTGAGAATTTAATACATGAAACACCGTAAAAAGAATTATAATAATATAATTAAGGTAAGAAATAATCTGGCCTGTGATTAGAGAGTCATGATGTCGCTGTCCTAAAGTTGTTATTTTCTCTCCATGCAAGGGTTCCGACGACCAATCAACAACTCCAAGATAAAACCCAAATCATGGCCAAGCCTTCTTGATGTTTGTGTCCACTGGAAGTAGAGTGAACCATCTATGATCGAAATTGCCCAAAAATATGAAAAGTATAAAGTACCGATAATCAAAGAGAGGATGATCGAAAGGGAGAGGGAGAGAAAATGTTTCATGTTAAAAAAGTAAGTTTAACGTTAGAATCAGAAGCCTTATAATATGATATGTAGTGCCACTCCACAAGAGACACAACTCTTGGACGTACCTTCTTTATTAATGCTTCCGATATTCTTTGAAAAATCGGGGCGTTAGAAGGTGCATATTATCAGATAATGTAGGGGATCTTAGTGTCATTTTAGAAAAAATGAGGGAAGTCCTTGAGGTTGTCAGAAACCTTAGGGGAGGTCAGTGTAATTTATCTTTTGATAATGTCCGAAATAGATGTGAATTCAAAGGGTACTCATACACATTATAAAACCAAGAGTAATTTTTGGTAAAAAAATCATTTCAAAGTATGTTTTGTTGATCTTCTTCCAAATAAATATAGGGCCCGTTCCAGATTCTCAAATAAGTACTTAAAAAATAAGGACCTATTTTCAAACTTAAAAATATTTTTGCTATTTTTTTTACAGGGTTTAATAGATATCATCGAGATCTATCAAATAATATTCATATTGCATATGTTTTGATTTCAGTAAGTCTATTATTTTTAAGCTTGAAAATTACAAATAAGTACTTATTTTTTAAGCGGTACTCTATTGGACCCAAAAACAGCAGTGAACCTGTCGACCAATAGAAATAAAGTATTGAAACCTATCGATCCTCCCCAAACTTCACATCCCAATCGTCCAATTGAATTCAAAAAACACAGCCATCGCTTTCCGTTGCCGTCCGATGGCGTGCTGGAAAAGCACGCGGATAAGAGCATCTCCAACTCAATTCTCTTAAATAGAGACTCAAAATATATTTTTTTTATCCAAAAAATAAGTGTAGAGGTTTTCACTATTCACTCCAACTCCAATCCTAAATCTCTATTTTCATCTCCACATAAAAAGGATAAAGTGGTGATTTTAGAAAGGCAAAAAAAATATAGAGATCATTCTCTATAAGTTTGAAACATCTCTATATATAGAGAACCAAATTTGAATCTCTAAAATAAAGACCCAATATAGAGCTTGATTGGAGTGAATTAATTCTCTATTTTAAAGATTTAGAGCCTGATTGGAGATGCTCTAATGATTTGTATTCGATTCACTCTAGTTATAATTTTTTCATTCGCAGAGGGAGAGATCTAGAGAGTGAAGGGTGAATCTTTTGTGAAGAGGTAAGTTTCAATATTCTGCGACTTAGGGTTTCGATCTATGTTTTCCATTTGATTCTTGAACTTCCGTTTCAATTTGTTGCGTTTCGATTTTTAACGCCTTTTTGGTTCGATTTTTTGTGTTGTTTTGTAACGACCCGGATTTTTGCCCCATTTTTTTTTATATACAAATTTAAAATGTTAAATACTAATTCAATAATTTGTTAGATTAATTAAGTAAAATACATAATTAGGTGTATAAT
>JAOTQK010000005.1:25064442-25077043 GCA_025642025.1 Rhododendron ferrugineum
ACCATTGGAAGAACAAGGGTTTACTTTGTTGTCTTGGTTTTTTGAGAGATGAGGTCATTGGTCCTAGGAACAACCACCGGCCGGATTGTGTAACTAACTAACTGTGTAAGTCTCTCTTCATTTTTATTTTTTTAAGCTTCCGAGTTTTTTTGATTGGAGCTTCCAAATTTTTAAGCTTCCAAGTTTTTTTTGTCTAAGGGCACACCTTTTTTTATTAGGACTTGGGCACTAAAAATCTTTGGGCCGGCCTTGCGCATGATATAAAGGATAGGCTCCCTGAAGACCCGGCCTATCAACATGAGCTGTTTTGTCCAACTTCTCTTCCAACACTGTAGTGGCTCAGTTGACGGCATCTTCAAAGCAGATCTTGTCCCAGAGTTTGGGTAGTACATACCACTTCTTGTCATGTCTTGCATGCGGACTTCTTTTCAAGGAGATCAGTGATTCCTTATCATCCTTGGCAATGGCTAAATCCATTTCCCATTCCCAACCAACGTTACAATCATGATCTTGATCATCATCATCATCATCATCATCCAAACCAAGGTCCCGATCAGAGTCAGAAGACTCAAAATCATCATCATCATCATCCCAACCATCAGACCCGCGTTCCTGCATGCAATGGTTAGTTAACAATACACCAGTAGTACCAGTCTCCAACAAGTATGAGTAGTACTCCTAATATATAAACAACAAAAATACGTATCATTTTGGTGAGAAAAGAAAAAAGGTGTAGATTTCCCACCAAATCTCACCGTACTTTTGGTGAGAAAACAAAATGGACCAATGAAACTATGCCATTTTTGAAATAGAGTCTATCCCTCCTCTTCCTTTCTCACCAAAAAAGTGGTGAGATTTTGTGAGAGATCCAAGCCCCTTGTTTCTTTTCTCACCGAATCCTTGGATGCATGAAAAGGAGCTCTTAAAACGAATTGTATGTATATGGACACAACAAATTTAAGATCTTGAGACTAAAATATAAAACCCGCATGCTGTTTTGAGTGTGTATAATTAAATTGATGATGCCCATAATAATACAAAAGACGACGGGGAATAAGGAATGAATGAACCGTAGGTCCGTAGCCATAGCCATAGCCATAGGTGGTTGTTTGTTTGTTTGTTTTTGTGCGCTGAAATATATAGGGTCACAACCAGCATACACATGCATGAAGTCTTAAAGAGATGATGAGTGGAAGAAGAATACCGTCATGTTTCCCGAGCGTCGACAGTTGGATGCCATGGATGCACACCACCGCAAAATCGGGCTACTATATATCTACTATAAGGGTCATCATTTAGCCCTAAGGCCCGCGACCCGTCCGAAGCCCGCCCGACCCATCGGGCTATTGCCCGGCCCGAGCCTGTCCAACGGGCGGGCTAGCCCAGCCCGAAGTTTTCATGAGTCGGCCTTGGGTCTATGAATTTTTACTCAGCCCGCCCGCAAGACCCGTCTGATGGCCCAAAAATCAGTGGCCTTGGGAGCATATCCATTCCTTCCTTATGCTGTTGAAGACTAAGCATATGCAACTTTACTGCATGTCATTCTCATCCAAATGTTCGAAGGCAAAAAAAGAAAAGAAGAAGAATGTTAGAATGTCTTTTATTTATTATTTAATCATTGTCCTTTTCTGCTCGGGGACAACAATTTAGGGGTGTAGTATTTACCAAAAAAAAATTAGGGGCGTAGTTTTTTCACGCAAACTTTTTAAGTTTCCTTTTTTCCACCATTCTTTTCAAAATTTGTGCGGCCAGGCCCGTGAGCCCACCTGAATTTTGGCCCGTTAGCCCTGCAATTGGACTATCCCGTGGGCGGGCTTGGGCTTCAACTTAAGAAACACAGCCCAACCCGCAAAAAGAAAAAAGCCCGCGGCGCGGACTTGGGTAGTGACTTGGCGGGCTGGCCCGACCCGACCCGATGATGACCCTTAATCTACTTCTATTATATTATAACTCTGGAGAGTGAGCTTTGGTGTGTAATGCGCTACGGTATATATAAGGGTCGCATGTATTTAATTGCGACAATGATAATATACTAGGGTACGTGAATTCGCGCGCACGCCCAAGTCCAATCAATATCAATATTACTATAACCTGGCCTGATATAGTCTCAACGATTTGTAAAATATAAACAAATCAATAATTATCATTCGATTCCTTTTGTTTATATAACTCGTTGAAACTATTAATTAAGAAGCCCGGAAAGAAGTGAAGTGATTTTGTCACTTCCTTTTTTTTTAATGTCACTTCTCTTTGTGTCTTGATTAGATGGTTTATTTTGTAAAAAAAAGAAAATGACATTAAAAAAAGAGAAGTGACAAAATCAATTTCCCAGAATTGCAATTGCAAAACAAAGGAGTTCCATTCCAGTGGCTATTGGCTAGCCTACTAGAGACGCTATGGGCTGTTTGTGAGGCCCGGAGCGAGCGGTTGGGTCTTCCCCAAGTTCTAAGCCCAGCCTAGGTACGCTATAAATGGAAAGCTGAAAAGAAAAGAAAAGAAAAATCGTTTTCCTGTTTCTGCGAATTCAACTCGCTCATATCCTCCGCCTAAAAAACCGTGGTTCGCTTCGCAGAAGCTCCCTCCCTCCCTCCCACTGCGATCGCTATTATTGAGCTCAATCAATTGTACTGTACTTGTAATAATATTCACAATCTTTTCATTCTGATCCTAAATTAGTTTCCGATTCGTTGAGTTGAGCGAAATTGCATTTTTGAGTGACAATCACCATTTATTTATTAGACAGAAAAGAAATACTTGTAGTTTTACCTGCAGAAGATGAAACAACTTAGGTTAATCTTATTGTTCTCCCTCTTTTGTACGATATGGGCTGCTTTGATCGCTAGATCGGCTTCTGTTCCCTCCACAGACCTGCTTCTGCTTGGGATTCCCCCCGAAGGTACACACACAGGCATATCTATATCCATATATATATATATATATATATATGTATGTTTACATATCTTGTAGGTTCCCTAAGATTGAATACACGTCTATGATGTTGAATTTTGATTATTCTTAGTTGTTGTGATGTGGATGAGAACAGATGAGAGTTATTACAAGGCATTATCACCGTCGGGGGCTATCAAATGCAAGGATGGATCCAAGAAATTCACCAAATCTCAGCTCAATGACGACTTCTGCGACTGCCCCGACGGCACCGACGAGCCCGGTCTCTTGCCCTTTTTCACTCCCTCCTCCCTCCATTGCTCTTCCACTTTCATATCTACTATAATCTATTACCACATTTCTTGTTACCGTCCATGTTCGCTTTATGTCGATTTTTAACTCCTCTCCTTTATGTTTTGTGTTGTTATTTTGCAGGAACATCGGCATGCCCCAATGGAAAATTTTATTGCCGCAATGCAGGCCATGCTCCACTTTCTATATTTTCTTCTAAAGTCAATGATGGTATATGTGGTAAGAGATCATTTTCGATTGTGCTCTTTTCGGGCGAATCATCAATTACCGTTCGCTTGTATGTCGTGTGTGTATTAGTTCTTTGATACCTTTGACAGATACTTTTTAAGTGCGTCCCCTGCTGAAAAACTATGCTATTTTATTGCCCTGAAGAAGCACTGGGCCTCTTAATTATGACCTGCATATATATTTGTAACTGGACATTCTGTAGGTACCACATCTATATATGGAAGGAAATGCAACAAGTAGGGTGTGCATTCTCATCTAGCATTCCTAAGATTCTTTTGGGTCTGGATTGGCTAGCTGAAGTATTGTCTGTGCATGAATTTAGGGCAGATGAGAAAGGGCCATGGAATCCCGTTTCCTACATTGCAATGTTCGGTTTGGCTACAAAAATTATCTTGTCGGACCTAAAATTTGGCCTTAGTTGTTTTGTTTATTTGATGCTTAAATTGTCTGGAAAAAAATTTCCTCGTAATAACTGGCTTGGTCGCATTTGATTCTAGTACCTCTCCTAAAATAGCATAGACATTGTCAAGTGAAAAAATCGTCCATTGTTCTCTCTCAGTACAGCTCTATAGTAGAACAAGGATTTTCGATAAGTTGAATTTTATAAAAGATCAGACGAAGCTGGGGGCACAATGCACGTACAGTATGAAGAAAAATAACACTATCCCTATTCATCACCTCTTCATTACACTTCCTAGAGAGATCTACCCTAACAATGAGTAACTAAAAAATCTACGGGAAATTTATAGAAATGGTCCTCCTAGTTTCATCCAAGTTTCATTTTCGTCCTCCAAGTATCAATTGTAACTCTTTTGACCTTCAAGTTTGATTTTCGTACCAAATTGGTCCAATTGATAACGTCAGTCAGCCAAACTGGATGAAAAAAATCAAATTGAGGGCAGACGTTATCAATTGGACCAACTTGGTACGAACTACAACGTCCAAAGACTCCAAACTGCCATCAATTTGATTTTTTCCTTCCAGTTTGGCTAACAAAAGTTTTCAATTGGACCAATTTGGTACAAAAACCAAACTTGAAGGTCAAAAGAGTTGTAATTGATACTTGAAGGACGAAAATGAGACTCGGGTGAAACTAGAAGGACCATTTCTATAAATTTCCCAAAATCTACAAGTTGGCATATGCCTTGATATTAAACAATCGAGAACTTACATCCTTGGTAGTAGTATTTCCAATGTACTGTCTATTTCTTTCCACACATTAATACACTACTTTATCCTCTCAAGTCTCAACCATGTTGAATCCTCTCTAGCAGTGAAACAAGTCATAAACAGATGTATGAAACACCCAAGACACTCCAAGACGTAGTCCGCATGAAGTTCGGCTCCTCACCAGCCATATTGTTAACAAGGACATTGACCTAATGTTCTGTATCCCTCTTGGATGTCAAAACTAAATTGGGGAAAGCTCCATTTGTCAATTAGATAATCAATGTTGGGAAGTTTTTCACACTTTTGGATTTGGCTTCCAAATTGAGACAAACGTCAAAATAAGCTTTATACATAAGTGTTTCATATTGTAAGTTTGTAACTGGAAATTACTTAGATTTTGTGAGTGAATTCTTATTGTTGACCTGCCATTGGTGAGCAGATTGCTGTGATGGAAGTGATGAGTACGATGGTAAAGTGAAGTGCTCAAATACATGTTGGGAGGCTGGAAAAGTTGCTCGGGATAAGTTGAAGAAAAAGATTGCGACTTATCAGGAAGGAGTAACTTTGAGAAAGCACGAAATTGAACAAGCAAAGCTAGCGGTAGCTAAAGACGAAGCAGAATTGTCAAAGCTAAAAAATGAGGAGAAAATACTTAAAGGGCTGGTTCAACAGCTTAAGGGTATGCTTTCGATTCTTCCCACTAGTCAAAAGTGTCTCTGTAATCCAGTTCCCCATTATCATTTGGTTTGCTGAATCCAGCCAGTGTTGTCATTGTGATTATATAGGTAAATAGGTAATTGGGTTCCCTTGAAAGTATGCAATAGTCCAAATCTGGTAATTTTTATGATAATTAAGTAGAGTGCATAAAACTGAAGGCTGCATACAGTAAGTATAGATAACTGTATTGCGGCACCTATACAGTGCTTATATGAGATTCACCCTTAGTACACCTATTGGTTGAGCAATTTCTTGATCCAGGTCCCACTCTCTCTCTTTCTTTTTTGAACGACAAATTTTTTTCATTAATCTTTGATATCGTTACAAAGACTAATAGGACAAGGAGAACGGCATCGTATTCCTATCATAGCTAAGAATAATCCTTTGCCCATTCTGAGACCCAAAACCTCGATTGGCTATGAAGAACCGACACCTCTAGAGGTTGACATATTGCACTGTCGGACACGGGGACACGCCACGTGGCGTGTCCCATAATTTAATTTAAATTTTTGAGAGGGACACGGCTGGGGACAAGGGGGACACTGATGGGGACATGGGCGGGGGTCAAAGTGTATTTTTTTTTTTAAATGGGGGGGGGGGGGTTTCAAACTGCAAATTTTTTAAAATTCTTGGGGGTTAAACTGTAATTTTTTAAAAAATTTCAGGGGTCAAATTGTAATTTTCCATTTAGGTTGTATTGAACTTATGGATGTCTTGTTTTGTTTGAATGGTATTGGAACTGGGGATTTTTTCGTTTTGTCCACATTTTGCCATTTAAACTTGGGAAAAATTGAAAAACAAATATAAATAAATAAATATACACAAGACGTGTCCCCCGCCGTGTTCGTGTCCCCATTTTTTTAGAATTCTCGTGTCCCCGTGTCCGTATTCGTGTCCGTGTCCGTGTCCGTGCATCATAGTCGATTGGCAAGGAGCCAACCCAGGCACCCAAGGAGCCGAAGCCCAAAACACACACACACAGAGCTGTGACTTTTGACCTCTAGTGTGCATTATAAGCCATCAAGCCAATCGGAGGACTAGTGTGACATTTATGGACTTTATCTTAGAGGTTCAATGGTCGACCAAATAGATTGGGTTGACGACCTTCTTGGTCCTTATAATTCGGGGTACTTATCCTTCAAAATACTTTACCAAGTATGAATTGTTTGGTTCACCATTTACTTCTACTGCTTTGCTGGTGCCAGTCAACATTATATTTTGGGTGGCTTTTCTTCCTCATTTTTTATTCTTCGTTACTTTTATTTTCCTTTCTTGCTCTGTGTCTTTCTGTAGTATAAGCATACCCTTTCATATCATCGCACTTTTTGTTCCATCGTTACAGAGCATAAGGAAAATATAGAAAAAGCGGAGGAGAAAGAACGCTTACAGAAAGAAAAAGAAGAGAGGGAAAAGAAAGAAGCTGAGGAAGCTCACGGGGCGAAAAGTAAAGATGTAGAGGAAGTATCCAGTAAAGGAAAGCCTTTGGAAAGTACAAGCGATGATCATATTGGGTTATTGGAGGACTCTCCTTCAGACAAGGTAAAATTGGTTTTTGGTCAGTTTGATGCCTGAAATATGCTAGACATGTAGTTGCACATTTATTCTTTTTACAACTACCTTTTCAATTGGGAAATGGCTGCAACTTTTGTATATGGGAAGTAGATTGGAGCAAATAAAACTATGCACCTTCCAAAATCCAGCTTGTGTTTCTGGGAAGTAGATGGAAGCAAACAAAATTTTGCTCCCTCGAAAAAATGAGATCTGTTCAATCTACAAATAAAATAGAGTCTTTAAGTCCTGGTATTCAGACATGGAATGGGTTGAGCATTATCCTATTCAAACATGTAGCACCAACAGGGACGGGGGACATGACACGGACACGCTGACATGCAATTTTTCAACAAATAGAGGACACGACACACTGGGGACACGCTAATTTTTAAGTGTATTTTACTATTTTTTCAGTATGTGTAGATGTTTTAATAAGACTAATGAAAAAAAAAAAAGAGAAAAAAACGCTAAAAAACGATATGACTTCAATGTTATCGTAATACCTCTCGTGTATGGAACTTGTCTAAGTTCCATTTATATGCATGCATCTATTCCAGTCAATATATTTATTATATTGCAATAGAATTTGCCCTCCTTTTTGGTCTCATGTTTCACCCCTTTGATAGGAACACTCCATTGACCCTGTACACGAGTTAGAATCTGCTGATAGTTCCGGAAATGATGACCTTCCGACTAATGAAGTACAAGAGGTGAATTCTTCTGCAAAAATAGTTTTATTGGAGAGGTTGTGTCACACTCTACACATAAGATTTTGATTGTTGTTGGGTCCATAATTTCATCTCCTTGTAGGGTGCTGCAAAGAAAGAGGAAGATTCTTCGGTTGCGCATGAATCTGGTCCTGATATTAACGTTGAGGTACCCTCTTGAATATACCATGGACTACTGAGCATTTCATTTATTCACTACTGAGCATTTCATTTATTCACTACTGAGCATTTCATTTATTCCTGGAAACCATGTAGTATGCTAGAAAGAGAAACTTTGACCTTGTAAAGAGGAATGTTTCACTTTTTGAGCAGGCTTAAAACCGTAAATAGAAACTTGAAAGCAAACTTTGTTGCCATTACTGATGAGCCTGGTTTTTGGGTAAGGCACTAAGGCTTTTAAACGGGTAGCAGTGGGGTCTATAATGCATCTCCGTTTACAGGGATTACACCTACGATGTATTGTTTACTTTCATCATCCCCTTGTTAAATGAATCATGAATGTATCAAGACATTTCACCTATCTACTAGGTTCCTGGTTTAGAAAATGTTGTTTCACCTAGTTTAAAGGCTCATTCAAATGACTTGAGGAGCCATATTTGGGAATAATACAAATCTTTTTCTTACTGCATTTCAGCTGAATTTGGAGAACTGGTCCAATTTTTGTTTGGAGTCCTAAAGATACTAGAATTCCATTTTTTTGCAGATGCTAATTTGTTACTTTTCCAAGATATTCATGGATTTCATTTTTCTACTGAATTTTGCTTTCTTGTTGGGCACTGACAAATTTTCTTTAAGGCGCCATGTTTGGATTGAGTTTTCTGGGAATTAACTCTTACGTTAAGTAAACCTAAAACCCTTGAACCTACACTTGCTATACCACATTTGAGAATGTTTGGTGTAGCAAATTTGTGTTTGATTTTACAAGCAACAACAAATATTCCAAGTGCTGTTGTTTCTTGCTTTTTACAACTATTGCATTTTCAACACTGATTATTCTGAAATATTTGAAACACACTGGCTTGTGGAATATTTCTTTTGCCTCGAGAAAAGGTCTCTTCTTTGGAAATTGGAAGATGCCTGTTAACTGGTAGCGTTTCTTCCGATTTTCAAGTGATGATATGTAGTTAGTTGGCTTCCTTTTTACTTTGTCCAAGGAGTTAGCAGCAATAACTTCATTGAGATGGGTATTTGCCTTCTGTGGTTTTTTCAGGAAAAAGACGCATCTGAAAATGCTGAGGCGCTGTCAAAGGAAGAGTTAGGTCGTCTTGTTGCTTCCCGGTGGACTGGGGAAGTTGATGCTGGGAACGATGACAAACATGAAATCTCTGAGGACGCACCAAGTGATGCACATGATGAGGAATATGAAGGATATGATTCAGAAAGCGAGGATGACAGCCAAAAATACAATGAGGATGATGAAGAAGAAGAAGAAGAAGAAGAAGACCATGTGGAAGACTTTGAAGAGGAGAAGCATGATGATTTCAGTTCTCCGGACAAATCCACCTCAGATGACGAGTTAGATGTGCCAGGTTTGCAACTGCTTCTTCAATATTCCCATGCGAATGTGAAGCCATTCTTTATTGTTTCATTCTGCAGCTGTAGTCAATTGAAGTTTCTAATACTATTTTGCATGTTCAGATACAACAACCTCAAGTAGCCCATCTTGGTTGGAGAAGATCCAACAAACTGTGCGCAACATTCTACAAGCTGTTAATTTGTTCCAGACTCCCGTGGATGTATCAGGTAGCAAAGGCAATAATGTTTTCATTAGCTCTTCAGATTGAAATGACAGCATGCATATGAATGGGTTCTGTTGTGTTTGGCTTTTGTAGAGGCAGCACGGGTACGCAAAGAATATGATGAATCCAGTTCCAAATTGTCTAAGATCCAATCAAGAATATCTAGTTTGACAAAAAAGCTAAACCAGGATTTTGGTAAGTGAAAATCAGTTGCTTGCAATAGTATTGCTCTCCTTGGTTGTAAGTCGTTATTCGCTTTGCTTTGTATCTGAACCCAAAATTCGTTATTACAGGTCCAGACAAGGAGTTCTATTCATTCTACTCTAAATGCTTTGAGATCAAGCAGAATAAGTTGCGAACTAGTTTTTTCTTATTGTGGGTTACTATTTTGTCGAATATTATAGTTCCTCTCTTATTAGTTTCTTGGGCAATACAAATATTGCTTCAGGTACGTTTACAAAATTTGCCCATTCAAACAAACTTCCCAGGAGGAGGGCCACAGCACAACTCGCTTGGGGTAGGCATCTGTCTTCCATTTTTCTCTTAGATTGGTTATTTTTGGATTACTTTCTTTTGTTAAGAAACCTGAAAAAGTTTTGGTTGGACTCCAAGGTGGATCAAGTAATCTCGCAGTAAACCAGTCAGAGGCTCCTGTGGTGCTTTTTGATTTGTGTATGCAATGATGTTAGTTGGTTACATTTCTTCAGCTTGGGAGATCCAGTTCGAGAATGAACTTGAGGGGTCACTTGGCTGTATTTTGTTCTGCCTGTGGGAAACATTGGATAATGGCTGATTCTAATTCAGATGCCAGATGGGATGACCTTCTGGACTGCAGATTTGCAGTCCCATCCTGATTTCTATACATCCCTTGCTTTTTACACATTAAGTTTAACCGTCACTTGGGTGACTACCAACCGTAATTTTACTTGATACATTTCACGCGATTTCTGGTAATTCTAGGAAAGTAGGTAACAAGGTGTTGATTGTGACGTTGTTTGTTTTACCATGTAGCCACCGTACAAGATGTCCTTTGCTGCAACAACACTTTCATTGTTTTACAGTTTTTATTAGCTTACTGATGTTATGTACCCTTCCTTTTTCTGAATGTAGCAACTGGGATAAGTTCGAGGACTCATACAAAGCCATGCTATTTTCAAGCGGGGATAAATGCTGGAATGGGCCTGATAGAAGTTTAAAGGTACTGAACATCATCTTTTTGGTCTACTAGGTCATGTGTTTGTTTGGTATAAACATCCAGGTTCCGAAGTACTGGTGTGGTTGGTGGACATCCATCAGTTGTGGGGTGATGTGGCTTTTTTTATGAAGTGCGTTCCCAGTAGTACTGATGTAGTTGGTGGACATCCTTCGGTTTTGGTTGAGTGCTGATATAAGTTCTGGTCATGACTGTTTTCTTTTCAAACAATTCACGTTCTTATGTTTTATGATTGTTTACTGGTGGAACTGATACGGAGAATAGTGCACTGAATGCTAATTTATCATTCTAATCATACAGGTCAGGTTAAGATGTGGGTTGAAGAATGAAGCGACTGATGTGGATGAACCAAGCCGTTGCGAGTAAGAATCTCTCTCTCTCTCTCTCTCTCTCTCATGTGTGCAGTCCATGCGCTTGCTACTAATGTTAAGTTTGTCATGGCAGATATGAGGCATTGCTATCAACCCCAGTTCTTTGTCTAGAAGAAAAGCTCAAGGTAACATGTTTCTATTCAGCTTGAAGGTTTTCAACCTATTATCGCCTGCTTTAGAACTTTGAATGGTATTGTGTATTGTGATGAACTTGTGACAGGAATTGCAAGAGAAACTGGACTTGATGAACAAGCAGCAACCACAGGATCATGATGAACTTTAAACAATCCGCTTAAGTATAGACATAGCACTTGGCCGATGAAGTTACCTTGCTTGTACGTTTTGTTTGGAGCTCGATTAATATTGCGACTGTAGACTCTTTGCGAAATTTGGGGTGAGACTTCCTGCTGGAAAGAGGAGAAAAAGGGTAGTTGAGGCTTAGAAGCAATTTCTCACTCAAATGTGGGATGGAAGCGGTTATAACTAGAAAACTTGACAAAACCTGATTTTTCAAACTTTCATCATTTTTCTTCTTCTATTCAACTAAGTAAGAATATAGCAACCTCATCCAAACGGCAGTTTCCCCCTAATACCCCGGGACTGTAATTTTCGTTCCATTGATCCACATTTGGAGTTGGTTCAGATGGTGATGAATCACCAGGTTTGGGGTTTGCATCTCAAAAGGGGGCAAAGACATTTATGAGTTCCTTGTGGATTTGTAGGTATATTTTGTCTTTATCATGTTTGGATTGATCTCCCTTTGATAATTGCGAACTGCCAGAATAAAGTTGTCGACGAAAAGTGCAGGGGGCGTAGCGTACAATATTCGTTTGCCACTGGAATGTAATGCTTGTGGCATTTGTGGCTACTGTGACCAATCCAAAAGAAAGCACTAAAAACATGCTTGTTTTGGACGCTAAAACTTTTACAACTTTGTTACAAAACATTTGATGAGTGGCTTTTGGCATGATGTGTAAGTGGTAGCGGCAGTAGCAATTGCGGTCATTTTTCCATTAGCGGCAAGAAAGAAACCTCTTGTCCCCTCAACCAAAAACAAGAGGCCACTTTGATGGGATATGAATGCAAGGAACTGCTGGCTACGTCTGACCTTTACTTGCCCACCTAATCCTCTCTTTTCTTATCTTAGTAAACTAAAAATCCTAGTCCCCCTTACCACTAGAGCTTGTCACGAATCCAATTTCTCGCAATAAATACGTCACTAATGATATAATTATTTTTTGCCAACTACTATATGAGGGAAGCATTTGTTTCTTTTTCGTATTATAAACTAGTATATTTATCAAATGGTGCCAGGGAAAATGAACAATTCAACTTTTTTTTGGAGGTCATTAATTCCAACTTTATCTTTTTTCTCAATATAAGTTAAAAGACAGGGAAAAGACACCAATTCAGCGACGTTAACAATTTATTACTACAACCTCATTAGGGTGTGAGTTACACAAAGATAAGAGCGTCTTATTCACGGAAATTACTAGTGCAAATGAATTTCGAAGTCACAAGGCTATGCAAAAGGGGAGTATCAGGATGGTTAATAAAATCCCACATCCTCCCTGAATATATAAAAGGAAAAAGTATCCCATAAAAAGATCGGTAAATTGGGCTAAGGTCCATTTTGAAGGTGCTTTTGGACGTTTAGTCCAACCCAAATTGTAATAGTGGTGGAGG
>JAOTQK010000005.1:25104164-25124288 GCA_025642025.1 Rhododendron ferrugineum
CTCCTGTAGGAACAGTCATACTAAATGGCGAGCTAGCTGGAGTTGACACCACACTACCAAATGCCCCGCCAAATGGAATTGGCTTGCCAGGAGTGGGATTTGGGGATGAACCAATCCCAAAACTACCACGGCTTCCTAAAGTGAGTTCAATTGTCTGACTTGTCTCAGGAGCTTCCTCATCCATCTCATCCTCCTGGGTGACCGCGACGTTTGCACTTTCACTTTTTCCACCACTGGCACTCCCAGACATTGATAGAAGTGCTGCAGACACATCTGTTGCGAATGACAGTCCGGGTTTAGAATTCAGTGCTGCATTCATTGTGTGATTTGCCATGCCATCAAAACTCGGCTTACTCACAGATTGCAAATTAGTGGAAGGTTCACCTCCAGACCTGAATGGCAATGAAGACTCGAGCTTCAAAGTAAATCCAGGCTCATTCTTTGGAGATGAACTTTGAACTGTAGAACTCTCTTCTGTTGTGGAAGTAAGCTTATTAGGTATAGGATGCTGTTGCTCTCTCTTGGGAGACTCAGTTTCAAAGTTCACAGAAGGAATGGGGATAGCTGAGGGCACTGCTTTTTCAGGAACCTGAGAAGAGGAGACAGAAGAAAGAAATGAAGAGGAAGAGCTCGATGATTGGGAAAGCAAGGCAGTCTGACTACCATATGTACCGGGTTTGGAACTAGTAGATGATCTTCCAATTGAGATGGGTAATGATGAGGTTTTTTCAGTTGGATCCGGTAAAGAAGATGGGAGCAGTAATGATGAAAGGGCCGGTGCAGAAAGAAATGAAGAGGAAGAGCTCGATGATTGGGAAAGCAAGGCAGTCTGACTACCATATGTACCGGGTTTGGAACTAGTAGATGATCTTCCAATTGAGATGGGTAATGACGAGGTTTTTTCAGTTGGATCCGGTAAAGAAGATGGGAGCAGTAATGATGAAAGGGCCGGTGCAGATGATGGACTACTGGAAGTTGAAAGCATAGGAGATGATGATGTTAAGCTACCAGAATGGCTTTTACTTGCTGCAGTATCAGAATGGAAAACTTCTGCATTCAAGTTGGGAGCTGGTGAATAATGAAATGGTGATTCAAGACCTTTCCCAGATTTCATAAAGGAGCTTTTGGTGATGCTAGGATGATGGTTCCCATTCTCAAATGTAGACTTCACAAGATAGGTGTCTTCTTCATTCGAATCTGACATTTCACTGGGTTTCTTCTGCAAGGAAAGTGTCTGCCCATGTAACCTCTTGGAAACTGATGGTGTTTGATGTAATTCTACCTGGGACCTCTCGGAATTGTTGACAGCAAGGGCAGGCTTCTCAATTAGAGTTACCCCATTGCTTGATAGGTTGGCAGTTGGATTGAAACTCCCCCTTACATTATTTTGTCTGGCAATAATTGAGGATATGGGTGCAGAATGTGATGAGAACACGGAGGCCTGTTTTGTTGGTCTACCCTGAATTCCTACACAAATAAAATGAATAACAATCAACAGCAGTTTCTCACCTGTTAGCCTTGAAAAGTTCATGCATTTAGCAAATTACTTCGTTCACTCAAGTTGTGGCTTACCTTCTCCCTCAGAAGGATAAAAGAGAGTTGAGGTGGTGGTATAGAGCTCTGCACGAGCAACTGCTGATCCTTCCTGCATTTGGGACTTAACATGTTTCTTATCCAACAAGGCGGATCTATCTGCGCTTGCCTTAGCACAGTCTTCATGCAGGAGAACTCTTTTTACAGTTGTTTTTGGAGGTTCAAAACTAGCCCAGCTCTGCGTAGAAAGCAAATATACACATTTCTCAGCCCTGGGAAAAGACATCCAAAGCAAATGGCAACAAGAAAAGATCACACATAAACATGGACATGTACATAATTTACCTCCACCATTTATTATATTTAAGATAATGAAATCACATAACGAAGAATAGAAACAATGCAACTTTTCCTCCAACGGCATTGGATTAAATTCTCATCTCAAGATGAAAAGAGCATTTTCTCATTCAAAAGTGCACAGATGGTGATGTGCAATTGCCCTCTCAGAAGAAAAACCTATGAAATGTGAACCTCACGCGAGAAAGCTGCAATAATTGGATTGAGAATTTTCTTTTTGTGGTCATTTAACAGTGAGCTTTCCCCAATTTACTTGTCTTGTTGGAACTTTTGTTGCAAGCATTGAAGATGGTCTCAAAATCAAGTAGTACAAGAGCAACAATTCATTTTAATCGCCAAGAGTCAAGTTCTTCATCATTGGACCTCACGTGCAAAGCTAAGGCTCTTCGACTCTGCGCTGTTCATTTAAGTACTCCCAAGCCAGCACAAGTGCTACATTCTAAGAGTGACCAAGGACTGGGTTAGTAAACTTTCCAGATTATCTGGTGCAAAAGCTTCACAGTAAACAATGATCAGATTGGTGGTCGTCAATTATTCATTCTATAGTCCTATTCAGGCATGTACAATGTTTAAATTGTAAGTTCTGAAAGTAAGTTAAGGATTTAGGAGTGTAAGTTCAAATATTCGCCATGTCTGGCCCTGCTTTTACGAAGGAAAGGAAAACGGCACAGAAGGTTTCGTTTTCCTTTGGGCGTGTCCGTGTGTGTTGGGAGAGACGAGAGAGAGAGAGAGGGGGGGGAATCCACAGAGAGAGAGAGAGAGAGAGAGATGGGTTGGCTCCATTGATATTAGGGTTTATATGAAAAAACCATTGCAATTTCTCCTCCACAGAAGTAGGTAATTGCCGAACCATGTAAAAATTGTTTTATCTTTGTTTATTTGAGGGGTGCGTGTTGCAGGGTATCCGTGGCGCAACACAACCTCAATAACAACTTCAATTCGACAGGACACCACAAAATGGCAACTGACCAATCCATGAACCAACTTTCCTTGTTCCACACGCTATGTTCCAATCAACCAACTATTTTCTACGGAAAAAAGTCTCTCTTTATTCTCTCCAATCTGTCAGCTACCCTGCTCGAATAACTGAAAGAGACATGACATAGGCCAGGAAACTAGAAATAGTACTTTTAGCGAGGATAAGTTAACCACCTTATGAGAGACAGTGCCTCCCTCACTGGCCAACCTCCTCAAAAACCTCACCGTAACACCATCGTAAATGGAAGTGACCTTGAAAGAAGACCCATAAAGGAAGGGCCCTAGACAAACTATAAGAAAGGGCTACCACTCAAAACCCTGAACATATACTAGCCCCTCAACACCCTGACCTTGTACCACAAGATTAGTTCATTATAACAACCTTTGACCCTGACACCACTTCAAAATAGATGAGAGAGTGAAGATATCTCAATGCTCCTCAACATCACCAAAGATGATATGTGGATTTGTGCAAGGGGTTTGATTATGTCTATTGATCTCCTATTTCAACATCTTTCAAGTAGACTTTGATGTTATAAGTTTTTGTTTTGTATATTTTTCTTACGAAACATTTTTTCTACAGCGGTTGTCACAAGGCTCTAGATTTTAGCGAACACCACATTTTCTTCCTCTCACTGGCACCAAGCTGCACTTGGTCTTGGTCACACTAGATGTTTGTAACACGTAACCAAAGTACAATCAGAGTAAGCAAATGCAAACACAATTCACTGGAAAAACACCCCAGCTTTTTACTTCATAATGAGTACAAAGGATGCCGAGATCCACTTATGAAATGTCTACAAAATGACAGGAGCATTTCAAGAAATGTTACCCGGTCGAGGGAATCACGCCTCCTCCTTGCGGTCTCTGATTCAGAACCCCTCGTAGCACTCGGTTGATTTCTCCTGGACTGGCCTTTACCAGCATCAGAGCATGAAGAAGTCAAGAGTCTTTTGTTTGAGTGGGTATCACCAGCTACTTTTCCATCTGGAGAGCTAAATGAGGCACTGTTGTAAGGGATCCCAATTTCTTCAAACAAGTCTCTTCTCACATTTTGTGTTTTCGCAGAAGGTGGCTCAATACTCAACACAGCCATCTGTTTTGTGAGACATTCAGAAAGTTGCTCTGCAGCGGCTAATTGTGAAGTCATTGTATTACGTAAACTATGCAAGGACTGGACATTTCTGCAAGGGAATCCTTCATGATTAGATGAAGTCATAATTTCACTAGCCTTTGTTAGTTAACTTAAACAGAACTAATGGCACATCTGTCGGACAATAGGTTCCCGCGTGGGCTTATTGCACCAAACATGATACAAAGAAAGCCCAACTACTTATCACTTAGCAGTCAAAGAGGAAAGTTCTCATGTCAGCATGTCAAACTAAATGAATAGTATGTGTAACAAATAACAGGTACTTGTTACAATTTCCATACCTCGAAGGCCCATATCTTCCAGCAAAAGTTCTTTGACTCATTTGAATGCCATCATTTTCACCAAATTTATTAAGCTCGAGAGTATTCAAATGCCTTTCCAATTCAATCAGTTGGTTAGTCAGTTCCTGGAACAGGGGGGAGGAGAGGGATAGTGTGATGACGCATTGAATCATAATTCAGCAAATTGCGTAACCACTAACCAGTAGAATGTAACTGATGGTCAACCTGATTTACTTTTGATATATGCTGCTGCTTCAGCTCTAGTTCAGAACTCAACTTCTGGCGATTCCAAAGATCCAAATATTGCCCATCAGTAGCTTGCTTGACAATGCCTTCCATATAAAATTTCCTTGCTAAAACTGGAAACCAATCACAAGATCATATGGTGACTTAAAAAGATATTACCCAACTTAAACAATTGCATGACCGAACTCATAAACTTACTAACACCAAATGAGATCTGGTCATTTAGTGTCTCCTGATTTGGCAGCTAAGAAATGCCTTCACTACTGTGGTTGAAATGCAACTACAATTACATGCATATGTCTCTCCGCCTATAATAATGTCTTGAACTCAAAATATCTTAAATATACATAAAAGCTTTCGGTTGCAGACACTTAAATTTTAAGAAGAAACCATAAGAGAGGACAAAACATCCAAGCTCATATGCAACCAAATGCGCTTCATGTATGTAACCAAGTGGCACTTGCAGCAAAAGTCATCACTGATCCAAATTACGAAAATAAGAAACTAAAGGATGAATTTGAGGAAAAATTAGTTGTACACGAAAGCAAACTAAGAGAGGACGTGGGAGGCTCGCAAGACGGGCTATTTAGCTCAGTGGTAGAGTGCACCTTTGATAATTTCGTTGTTTTAAATTGGGCCTGCACACTCTTTTATTTGTGAAGATGTTTTCAAAGTAGTTAAAAACAAGTCAGCCTTGCCTTCGTATTGTATAAGAACATGTAGTAACTGAGAAAGTACCTTGCACGGTGTTATCAACAATAAGTTGGATCTCCCCCAGCCGCTCATCCATTATGCTCTACAAACTCAAGATATAGAGAATCAAATGTAAATAGTCCAGAGCTACATATATACATTTACATAAATGTTTTTTTGTGTCTGTGTGTGTGTGACAGAGAAGTATGTAATTGCTAGGATATTGGTTTACACAAAACATTAAACATTATGTACAACGAGAAATACAGGGGATATCACATGATGAGGACAGACATAAAGAGCTAGCAGAAAACAGAGTAAATAAAAATAAATTTGTTCCCATGAAGTCCATAATCGACAGTTCAAGCAGATTTTGTCAGCATTGGTTACAGGTTACAACACAATTAATTCTGCAAATCTCAAGAGCTTACCTGGAGACAGAAATCCAGTTAGATGATAATTTCAGATTTGGTTGACAGGAACACTAAACAAAGGACAGGAAGACCTCCAAAGATGAGAATAAAAAAAGTAAACAAAGCCCCTAACTACATTTACAATACAAATGGAAGATGATAAATAGAAAACTCTATTCCATCAAGAGTTGACCTCCTCCATCTTATCCAAAAAAAATCCAAGCATTACACTAACCACCAAAGGTGAACCAAAAAAAAATCTCACGCCCTTTTCAGTTCCTTGTTGCAATCCAATCCCCGAAAGTAAGCCACGAACATTGGGAACAAGAAGCCAGAACCACCCAACAAATGTTTGCCAATTGAAATAACTGATGCTCTAAAAAGTATAAGCTAACAATGCAAAAATGAATGATGAACCATCTCTGTTTCCTCCTACACATCACACTCACACACCATTAAGGACCACCATTGCAACTTGGCTCCGAATATTTCATTAGCCACGATCCATGAAGCCAACTTCTACATACGAAACCCTACCTTAAAGAAACACAAACTCTTTCTCAATATGAAAGCGAGGAGAATTTGGATTATCAAACATTTCGTAATTGTGGCTTCCGATGAATAAAGTGACCGCCCCCTTTTGTCAAACCTCATTAAGAATAGACAACAAAAATGCCAATTCAACTGCTTCATGATCACTAATATTTCTAGAGAGAAAGATCCCATGTAAATTGGAAGTGAGAAAAACCATAGTTTTGTTCGAGGACTGAGTCAAACAATACACAAGCAGGAAAAAAACATCAAAAGGACAATTTCACTAGATGGGGGACACCATTGATCACCTCAACCTTCTCGTATTAAGGATGAGCCGATATAACATAAGTAAAAGGATACAATTTTGATACTTCCAAGGGGAGCCAATTGAGTCCACTTACTAAAAAGAATTACAATTCGGTGGAGTTTGCAACAAGCCTCCTATTTGTGTTTTGTTTTCCACTTTAATGGAATTTCATTTCTAGGAGAGAGAGAGAGAGAGAGAGAGAGAGAGTAGAATGCCAGTACAAGTATTACAAATCAGAATTTGACAGCACAAAGAAAGTAGAATGCCTAACCACGAACAGCTACAAGGACCTAGTCTATACAAACACATGAAAAGATACAAAAAAGTGATCCAAAGAACTAACCTTCCACACTCTGCACCTGTTGAAAAGTGTCTCTATACCTTCCTCTAGCTCTAAAACGGAGCTTTCGTAGTGAACAGTGCAGGCATCCCTGAAACCACCCGGTCCTTCTATACATTCCAAAAGGGTTTCGAGTTCTTTGATCATTTCATCAACCTGAAAAATGTTCGATAATCAGAACAACGAAAATAGAAACATTCACATAATACATCTATGGCCGCTAAAGTATGCCTTTAGGCTCTGTTTGGAACTTAGAGAAAGAAAATAAGAGAAAATGATTATGGGAGAAATGAGATAGAAAGTGAGAGAAAAGTTGAACTTGGATTTGGATTTGGAATTTTCCCCTCTTTTTTTAGAACCAAACAAGGGAAGGAAATTTTAAAAAAAATTCCCTTTCTTTCTACATCTTTCCACAAGTTCCAAACATTCGAATTTTTGACAAATTTTTCAGGCTATGTTAGGACGACCGTATTCTAAGAAAAATATATGTGCAACAACCGATGCCATGGTTCCACTGCTTGGAACATACTCATCGCACTACAGAGTTCTTTAGGCTGGTCATTCAACCCAATAACGCTGCTACTTAGCTATATTGACAACTTCCAATGAAAGTCTCTAAACAAAATACACCCATGCTTTTAAATTAGAGGCCATTTCCAGTCTCCTAGTTGAGATTGCTAGGATAGGTGGAATTAGACCATGCACAGTCTCAAAGCCATGTTGTCATGCTTGCAGCCTGGGTTGCCCTGGGAATGAGCCTCCTGTTTTCTTACAAATCAGGGTTCGTGTAACCTTGTAGGCCCCTCAACTCTACAGGAGTCATCTCGGAAATTCATGACTCTTGCAAGAGCACAGAAGCACTGAGCCGGAAATGAACAAAGTAGACAAAACTCAATAGAGCTGCAAATAGGAAAAAGAGCAAAAACAACACATGGTGACACCAGGAAAATACATGCTCTTCAAAATGAAAAACAGAAAACAATTCTCCTACATTGCCAAATTGTTTTGACAGCTGAGGCTCAGTATTCAGCAGCCTTGTCGGGGAGGCAGCTCTGTAATTCTCTTTGTTAGGCTGAAATTTATCTTTGGAAGAGTTCACCGGTGCAAAATTCTGTTGGGATGACGATACTGAGCTACGAATGGCGGGCAGTGGATGGGCAATTACTGGCCCAATTGAAGCACTCTGTCCACCACTATAGGATGTTTTTCCAGAAGAAGAGAACGCCATTGATGAGCCAGCAGCTTGCTTTGCATGGGAAAAGTTTCCAAGTGGTACTCCAGGAAAATGTGCATCACTCGAATTTTTTCTGGAGGTGTCAGATCGATTACTCTGAATAGAACCAGGAGGAACAAATGAAACCCCTCCATCAGAGGTTACGGGAAAAGTATGTTTTGCATTCGATGTTGGACTTGATGGAGCATCCTTTAGGCTAGCTGATTCAAGATTTTCAGGTAACTCCTTACCTAAGTCAAAAGCTCTGGGAAGAGTTGTGGAAATGGACTGGCTGGACACATTAGATGAAAATTTTCCTGGAAAAGAAACAGGACTGGATCCACCTTCAGGAAGCTTTTTAGTTTCTTCCTTAGTTACAAGAAACTTCTGCTGCCCGAGGGTTTCAAGTCTCTCTAAATTCACTGGACGCATTGGTGCATTTGTCACAGGAATCCCATTACCTTCTTTGATGAGAAGTTCCTTCTTGTCTACTCCCTGAGATTGAAAACCCAAACCCACTTGCACACTTTTGGAAACCAAACCACCAGAAGTACTGGGCTTTCCATCTTCCGAAGATACCAATGTAGGAGTATCATCTTCCTCATCAGAAAGCAGAGAGACGATGTCAGGTGGAACTGAAGGTCCTGCGACACTACAGAAGAAATTGATTCACTACATCAGAGATCGTACAAACACAGGTTATTCCATGAAAAAAAAATTTAGACTTGCATTACAAAAATCAGAGGCCAGTAGAGGCAATGAAGAAGAATTAGAGGCAGACAGAGTATATACACAATCTCATGGAGTACCTGGCAACTTGGTACATAAAAAGCTTTCCGTCTAAAGAAAGACACAGAAGAATGCAAAAAGGTGAAAGTTCCTTATATTCAGCTCCAAGCTGGACTTCAATTTTCTCATTCTGAGAAATCCTGTCCACGCAGAGGCCCAGGACGATATTATCATCACCATTTCCTGAAAAAGAAGGTGGGTGTTGTAGGAAAACATGAACTAACAAAATTAAAGCAATGGTCCAGAGATATGTAATCAATGAAACTACTTAGCAGCAAAATAACAGAAAACAAGTCGTCATTAGTGTAAAGAGGAATCCCGTCAGACATGCATTTTGCGGTTTTGATAGTTGATGTGCATCAGAGATACCTTTGTGTGGCAGAATCATCTGACATGAAATAACTTACCAGATGGATAACCTTAATGAAACTGGAATACATAATAATCAGGCAAACAATTGCTAGCCTATAGAATGAGATCAGAACTGTGTAAACTGTGTCCATCCTCAACCACTAAAAAGGGAAGAAAAAAAAAAACTAGCTATTCACTTGTCAATAAGCTCCTCCACTTGTTTAAACAGCCAAAAATTCCGTAAGCGCAAATCAACCATTTCAAGCAAAAATAACCAGA
Source organism: Rhododendron ferrugineum (assembly GCA_025642025.1). Classification (NCBI taxonomy): domain Eukaryota; kingdom Viridiplantae; phylum Streptophyta; class Magnoliopsida; order Ericales; family Ericaceae; genus Rhododendron; species Rhododendron ferrugineum. The sequence continues at coordinate 25,113,632 of JAOTQK010000005.1, forward strand.
TTCCATGTCCTCCTCTGGCCAACTCCAACCTTCCATCAACTACTGAGTTTAGTCAGCCCCCTGGAGAATGGAGATATGCAAAGTAACTCCATACATGGACGAAAAAATTTGTCTCAATGAAATAACAAAGAAACTGATCCATCAACTCAACTGCCTTCTCACATATGTTACACCTATTAGTGGTAATGTGCCCTAAAACAGTGAGATCATCCATCACAAGGGTCTTCACATCCATAGATATCCCCAAACAAAATTATAACCTGGAGGGGCTTTCGAAGGCCACACTCCTCGCCCCTTCAATTAGCTTGGTGAATAGATAAAGCATGCTGGTAGGCTAGAGAGCACCTTTATTACAACCAGGCACCCACCCACGGAGAAAAGCTACCCCCAAGTAAAAGGCATCAATCCTTAAATGCTCTTTCTCCGACTGTCATTCAACCTTTCAAAATTCCCTAAAAGCTAATATATCTAGGTTTTTTCCTTCCTATAATATAGAAAAGGGGCAGAAAAGGCCATAATGATGTTGAGCAGCCAAAAGACATCATTCTTGGAATCTTTCTATTTTATTGTGTCGTCTTTAAGAATCAAGAACCATGCTAAAAACAATGCCAATCGATGCAACTCCTGTTTCGCAAGAGGCAGGAGTTACCCTTCAAGGGAGCTGTTGTAGATAATCATGACCAAAATAACACGAAATAATGTTTAAAAAAAACCATACAATGAACAGAAGATGATCAGGACATCTTGGAAAGGTAGAAGGTTTAACTGATTGTGAGTGCCATAAGCCTGTACACAATCTGAATTTGAAAAACTATATTCGTGGCAGCATCAATGAATATTGAATATATCTTTTGAAAAAGAAGCATCAACCAACATACTCAGCATTCTAGATGACCAATATAATAATAGGTTTTAATACCTTGAAGGGCAATCTTTGGACACAGGGTGTCTCTCACAATATCAATAACTGCAGCCTCCTTTCTATCATCCAGTGACCAACCGAACAATACAATGTGCTGATCTGTACTCTTTCGGTTAGCAGTAATGGCAAGCTCACTGTCATGTGAAAACACAGTGGATTAGCTAGGTACCATCTGTGCAGATTGAACAGGTTAAGTATCACAAGTACTTGCTCCAAGTCCAAACTCAACTTGCATTGCAGGATAAAAATAGCTACACCGCCAAAAAAAACCACATGTATCACAAAACAAATAGTACACAAGCTAAAATATAGGAAAAAGTAAACAAGAGCAAATGATCCCGAGAGTCTGATCGGAGTCCACAGGGACAGCAATCGAAGATGCAATGAATATGTATGAATCCATGTTTGACAAAATTGATGCAAGCAGAAAAGAATCTTGAGCTGAAGTTGTTAGTTTTAGTCTTCTAGAAGAATCTTTTGGGAAGACAAAAACGAGTGAATAACTAATTATGGTCGATAAGAATTTAATTATCATTATTTAACATGGAGTGTACGATGGTTTGACCAGTGGCCTCTTATATAAAATATGAGATTGCAAATAAGGATATTATTGAGTAACTTTCCACCTATAGGATGAGAGCTTCTATCTCTCAACGGGAACGGAAGTTTCCCCTGGGCCTCAATCCTAGGTTTTATCTTTGCCCTTCTTCCAACCTGCTATGCCCTAGACCTCCACCCTTCATCCCACGCCGCCATATCACCATGTTCAGACCCAAGTCTCCATAGCTCCGGCCTTCTTTCCTTTCATACACCCCACCCCCCAAATAAAACCCTTCTATCGTCCTTGCTCGTATCTATCTCCCCTCGCCTTCGCCCTATCCCTTATATCCACATGTAACCGAATTCAGTTTTGATTCTTTCACCCCACATCCATAATTTCCCCTTCCTTCTTTGCCAGAATCCAAGAAAAGCTCCCTATTTGTCTAAGTTCTTTCTTGACCTAGTTACCACCATTTTTCAACTTTTGATTTTGCCTCTTCGTCTCTCATTGGAGTTTGTCCCACATCGGTTAATTATCTCCTCTAAAATTAGTTTATGAGCCTAGCGGCATCTCCCCTCATTGACAATTGGTTCTGAGTTGGATGCTTTAACATGGTATAAGAGCTAGGAATTTGTTAACCCTTGTTTGTACAATAACTGTAGAACTGTACCGTTGTTCGTCGGGATCCATGTGTTATAGATCATTTGTTTACCTCTCCAGGTGCGAGTAGGAGGTCGCACGTGCGGGGAAGTGTGGAGTTTCACATCAGTTAATATCTCCTCCAAAACTAGTACATGAGCTTTGGCGGCCTCTCCTCTCGTTACCAATTGGTTTTGAGTTGGATGATTTAACATCCCTTAAATCACATAATGCGTGGGCTGGTGTGAGAGTGCGAGCATAGGCGTGAAAGCGTCTTTCAAAAACCTCCCAAACAACTAAAATTTGTGAGTGCAAGAATTGACAGCGCTAGCACAGAGCGAGGATTGAGAGTGGGAGCGAAGGCCGTTTTGAAGGATTATGTGATTAAGCCCTTGGATACCGCAAAGGACCCATGACAAATGGGATTGTTTTGAATATTTTGAAGATTGGTTTTTGATTTCTCGTTGGGTTGGTAATGTGTTTCTATGCCATTTCCTTATTGTGGAAGACTAGGATCACGTTCATAGAATAAATAGTTGTTTTCATGACCTTTTTTATGGTTTAGGTGCATGGTCTGTGGACTCCCTATCACTATCATGACAAGAACAAACGCCGTTAAGGTAAACCTACTTGGGTTGAAGCTATAGGCAAAAAGGGAGGATTCTAAATCGTTACTGCTAAGAATCAAGGTCCCAGTTGATATTATTAAGCCTTTGTTGAACAGATTCTTTTGCAAATGGCCAATGATGGGTAGTAAGTTGAGGTAAATGGATGGATGTTAAGAACAAGAGAATATTCGAAGCATTGGCCATGATAAGGCACGTGCAAATATGCTCCTCCAGTTTTGGGTGATGGAGAGTATGGACCAGATATGAGAACGTCTATGCCTTGGAGTTTGGGTCTATCCATAGAGTACTTGTGTGAGCAGATTGACCTAATGGAGGACAAAAGTGGCACTACTGAAGAAGAGGCAATCTCACCCTTAAACCGCAGAGCCATCTACGCAGGTGCATGAGTACCACTCCCCAAATCAAACAACGCACCTGCTGCCAACGCGCCACATTGACCAAAAAGGCTATAAAGCGGTGTAGTGTGTACAAGCTAACACACTCCAACATATTCTGCCACGTATCAAATCTGGCATAAGGGACTACTCATATACAATCACCCAGGGATAGTGCTCCTTGTTGTGCAGGGCATGCATTAATGGACCAGGTGGAAAAGATCGGCCATGTGGTGACCTCAATACCGGCATAGACGAGACGTGCATGGATGATGAGAAAGCAAGAAAGGAGACTCGAATAATGAAGGGAAACTTTATTTACTAGGCCGACCTACATTGCAACCGAACCTCCTGAGTTTACTTTTGAGGAGGCATAGAGCCATGGCTAGATTAGGATATAGTTGGTGACTTGGCGGATTTTGTGCGCTTAGAGTTTTATATTTTTTCCCACTCTGAAATTGTAATCAGACTTCAAGTTTGCTTAGCCTTTTGACTCAGGGCCGCTCCACCATGGTTTAGGGGGTTCAAGCAAACCCTCTGGATTCAAAAAATGCACCAAAATTTTACACTTTTTTGGCATATAATATGATTTTTCTAATATTGTCTTTGCTAAATCATTAATATAAAGCCAGAGTAAATTAAAAGTCACTTAAGTTTGTGAGCCAGTAGATAATACTCCCTCCGTTCCAATTTGAGGGTCCACCTTTCCTTTTTTGGACGTTCCAAAATGAGTGTCCACTTTCAAAAGTTAACACCAAAAAAGCTCAAGCTTTCCCATTTTGCCCTTTCTTCTCCAAACTTAAATACTCATTAAATAATGATTTCAATGCAATAATTAGGGGCAATATTGAAAACTATAAATTCTGTCAATGCAATAATTAGCCTTTCTAAAATAGTTGAATTCCCGAAAAGGGACTCACAAATTGGAACGGAGGGAGTATAGCTTAACAAAATTAAGTTAAGTAGGCCCGATAAATTTCAACCAACATAAATATCTTTATTTTTATATTTTATGCAAAAAAAATTTATGCATTTTTATCACCGTTGAAGAAAAATTCTGTAGGCGCCCCTGCTTTATTTGACTTGTAATATTTTAACTTTTAACAGTTAGTCCAACATAGTTGGGACTCTATGTTGGTTTGGGTACAATAATCTCTTAATTATTGTTCTTGTTACTTCCATGATGTCCCTGATTTCAAGTCGGATATATTCTGACAGGATAAATGGATCAAATGGGAACACTGCAAGACAATTCTCAAAATCTCTATAATGCAAATGGTGCTAGTAATATGGAGCTAGCCCTCTCAGTGTAAGTGTCACCGTTAAGATGAATGATGTGTTTTTGAGCCCACTAGGTGATGCTAAAATTGGAAAGGTAGGGCTTGGATCTAGGAAGTAGGCATTAGGCTGTGGAAACATATGTGTAGAGCTGTTAAAAGCTTCTTCGATTGGGGGTACAATGTCAAAGATCTAAACCAGACTAATGTTGTTATTTTTCCTAAGTGCTAGATCCACCATCTCTCAATATGGACCTATTAACCTGTGTAATTTAGCCTTCACGAGATAGAATTCGAAACAAAACCTTCTCAAAATGGTAGGGGTAGCATAAGTAAGGAGGAGTGATTATGGTTACGGTAGATGGCAGTACTAAGGGCAGTGGTAGACCAAAATTGACTTTAGAGCAGTAGTTTGAGAAGATTTTTTGGATACTACTTTTTTTTTTTTTTTTTTTTTTTTTGATAAGTAGATTTTTTGGATACTACAGAACACGATGCCCTTGACAAACACAATGGAAAAAATGGATTTATGTAGCCGACCTCAAGTGATTGGGACTTAAAAGCTCTGTCTTGTTTGGGTTGTGCCCATAGTTTTTTTCTTGAAGAGAGACTTATCACATAAATCCCCTTGTCTACCAGTTGATAGCAATAGTTGTGGATGCTATTCGTTAAACAATTATCACTTTTAACATTTACATCGGTGAATCAAAAAGTTATTAAGATTTTGTAATCTAGTTATTTACAGTTTGGCATTCTCACCCCTACCCAAGTAGTTCATATAAAATATTTTAACTAACTCAGAAACAAAACCAATGAAGGATATCATTAGTAGAAGCATGCTTGAATCAATTAATAATGTATGGACACCCATCATCATAAAGTCCCTAGTTTTTAACGTATCAACTGAACAAAGCACCAACATGCATCCCAAGAAAGAATCAACCATTAAGTATTTCAAACAATGACTGGTCAAACATGAAAGAAACAGTTTGCATACCATGTACTTAAATAGCTCATGGACATGTATGGTCCACTTCCAAACGGCACTATATCATCAACAAAAGCTTCAAACACATCACTGAATGATAGCACAATTGGCTTGGAAGAAGTCTACAAGAAAGATTTCACACGATCAACAGAATTGTTATGATTGCAAATATTCTAGCTAATGGAAGAGTAAATGTATACCTTTAATTTCATACTGCTAACTGCTGTCATCAAAATTTCAGAAACCTCATAAATCGAAGTGAAACCCTCCTCCAACCACTCTATCCTAACCCCCGAACAACTCATAAAACCTATTATACCTATTCAAGGGTGTCATTCCAAGCCCTGGGAACAGTCCCAAAGCTTGTCTTTCTTGCATAACCCATTAATGAAATCAAGCACACAAGGTTATGCCACTGAATAATTGGATGCCACTAGACATTCAAGAGTGTCCAGAGCATTTTAAGAGTGTCCCAAAATTGTCCAAGTGAAAAATGTTCAGGGGGGAAAAAAAAAAAGGACACCTTGGATTTGAGTGTCGGACACTTATCTTGAGAGTGTCTGTGTCGGACACCGGTTCACCTCCGACAAACTGTGTGCGCTACAGTGCATATTACACAATATGTATCCAAACTATGTGAGACTATGCCTTAAAACTTCCCTCACGTGTCCACTCATCATAGAATACTCTCTCTCTAGCAGACTAGCAGAGACCCATACAAGATGTGACTTCCTTAAAGCTGTAGATTACCGGAAATGGGACTAGTGTAAAGTATGGTCTGGAAATGTAACAGTGATATCCCCATCCCTATATTTCCTATACCTAAGAAAGACCAAAGGAACTGATTATTTCATTTCCATGTGCTGAGGTGAATAAAACTTGGGTATCTGAAATCACTTTTTGGCTCTGAGTTTATCTCCTAATTATCCAAGATTCTTTCCTACGTATATAGTATGACACAAAGCTCCAGGTCAATTATGTCAATTCAAGTGATATAGTGTAGAATCTTCTAAATTTGTGCATACACCTTTACCCTTGTGTTTGATTCAAACCTACACCTTTGGGGGATATCATATTTGCTAACCTAAAGCCAGGAAGAGAACAACCCACCACACTGCTGCTGCAACAAAGGTAAAAAACCATTCTTTTTTGCTTCTTTTAAATCAGGGTTTGACTCCATGAGCTAAACCATTCTCATTTGGCAGATTTTCGGGTTCGGGACAGGTTTGCACTAGTTTTTAGGGGTTAGGGTCTAGTTTTCCAATACCCGTCCCCACTCCATTAAACGGGTTGGGAAAAACCCCGCTCCATTCGAATTGGAGCGGATTGTGCCCCCGCGGGTCAGCGGTAAATGCCCATCCCTGCTTGTGTGAATAGGGGGATGGGTGGGTTTAAAGCCCTTTGGGGAAGAGGTGGTTGACTCGTAATAAAAGTCCTAATAGAAGAGAGTTTTGAATCAGATGCCATTTCATTGCAAAAGCTCCAATCCCACGTGAATGATTTTCTCCACTAGCTACCACATTTCCAACAACTCTTGAGTTTTGTTGATGAGGCCAATTACCTTTCATGATCAGGACATCGGTTTCAATTAGGGAATTAATTAACCTTGCAAGTTACCAGAAAAGATGAGGCATCCAAAAGATATAAATTTGCTATATCTCTTTCTAATGCAGAATGAAAATTGAAATAATTTATGCTTTGTTTGGTTTCGTTTTTGAAAAAAAAATTATGAGAGTAGTAAGGGTAATAAGTGGAGGGTAATAAGTGGAGAGATAGAGAGAGAAATGATTGGAAGTAGGGGGAATCTTTTGAAAAATACTTTTCAAAAACAAAAACAAACAAGGCATTACTAAATAGCATTCTCTAGTTTTTCTTATTTTGATTTTAGTAATTTTGTTAGGGAATTTCAATTTTAGGAATGAGTGCTCCAAGAAGTGTTTAGTTTCCTAATTTGTTTTGAACTAGCATTCCTATTTTGTAGGATGCTTAGTCAAGAAGAATTAGGGTTGATTTTATTCCATATGTTTTTATTTCTTTTTTAGTATTTTAGTAATTCTCTACTATAAATTTAGATGTAAGCCTTGGGGCAAGTTGGTTGTTTTTTATTGAATTAATGAAAATTGAGAGTTTATCTCTCTATGTGTTTGTGTTTCAAAGGAAGAACCTTTAACATAAGTAAGTTTGTGATCTCTTCTTGCAACTAATTTTGTAAAAGGAGGCTACGCTGCATCACTTTCACAAACAATAATGAAATCAAAGACAAACATGCAAGTCACTAGAAATGTGACATTATGGATGATCATAAACGCAGTCACGTCACCACAATAATTTTCAAAAAGAAGCCAATCTCTCTCAGTTGCCTTGTTTTGATTGCCATGCTTTTATTGAAAGAGCTTCCCTCATGCAAACCATTGATATGCAGAAAAATATTATTAGTATACTCCAAAATTGGAAATAGAAACTGGTAAGCCCTTTGTCAAGCCCTGCTTGTATTTAGTAATGACTTTTCACCAAATCAAACATGACTTTCTAAGTCAAACTCAGGAAATTTTCAAATTTTCAGCTATGCTTATGTATCTCCTAAGGTTAAAAGTTAAAACCTATAAAGATAATTTTAATTATTTGCAATCTTGCCAAGTGATTTGATTGTCATCAAATTTAAGCATTTGCCTCAATCTGATTGTCCTCAAACATCACTTGATTTGATCGTCTAATTTTAATTATGAGCAAGTTTTGAACAACAGCTCAGTTGCCATTCTCAATGACGTGGGAAATACTTTTGTAGAATTACTTATTTAAACCAAGACAAAAAGCAAAATCAAACTCAAAATGACATCATGGCCAGAAGTAGTAACACTACGGCAATCAAAAAGAAAAACAAATACTAATTTGCAAGTTAAAACATTCATTAAACTTAATTTGAAGGGATCATATACTAACATCCGTGAATTTTCCATCTTTGCTTGTGATGACTTGAACCAGGTAATTTTCCTCCTTTCCATCTGAAGTTAATTGAAAGCATCCTAGTATTATAGAATCTGGACGTACCCACCTGACAGAATCCACTGATGGGAGAAATGTTTTAGTTTCACAAGACAGTTTATTTTTCAATAAGAGACACAATAATTGAGACAATAGTAGAACAAAGTCTCTGACTACGAGATGTCTTCTCCACTGGTATAGAAAAAGAAGTGCACCACTTATGCCAAACAATGAGCTGACTATGCCACCATGCACAGAGATAGAATCATAAATATTCATCCTATAAACATAGCACTGAGATTTATTTGTTCTAGTAGAAGTTCCAACAAAAATTAAGCCATCTTTCAAACAAGTTAATCTTTAAGCCATGCACTAAAATCACGCTATGGATCAACAATTACAAAGGGAAACAAGTACAATCACGATTACAATACAACCTATAACATAAATCAAAGGACCACTAAAAAGATTTTGCATGATAACAACACAACTTTTTAAGGCTTAAGGATTCCAATTCAATGAAGTAACGTTGACTCTAACTTGGCGCTGAGGTGGTGAAAACAAAACCAAGAACTCATTGTCCTTGCCCCTAAACTAATCTCCGGAGGGAAGCCTTGGATTTATTTGTTTTGTTTGAATCCATGTTAAGATGAAAATCAAGAAAGAACACAGAGTCACACTGTAAAGGAAATCAATAGTTAGTACCTTATAGGTCCTTTACCCCATTCAGAATCATCAACGCGCTTTGGCTATTCGTAGCTATAGGTCGTCACCTATGAAGCATGGGTACTTCTAAAGTTCTTTCGTACTCGTACCAGTAACATATTGGGTACATGGTACTTCTAAATACCAACAAGTTACACAAAGCACATACTGAATTTTTTTTTAAGGCTTTTATCGTACCCAATATATATCAAGCCGTGCCCAATACAGAGATGCAGAGAAGTTGATAAGACTTCTTTTTTCAATGCTCAGCATGATGGTAGAATAAAGATTAACTTTGTTTTGTATTTTAGGATTTGCATTAAATTGTTGTTTGATGGTGGATCCTTAATCGCCTGTCTTTTAGCTATTTCTTTTATCTCAAGTGTAATCATTATGTGTTATACATTGCTCTAAATTATGAAAATACATTTACCATAGTTGTACCCCAATAATACATGTACCCGTACCTAAACCTAGTATATCTTAGGTTTCGTTGTAACGACTTACCCGTATTGTACCAGAACCTGCACTCGTACCAGTACATGTGCTTCTTAGGTCATCACTTGTTCGGATTACGTTTGCTTATTGTTGTCAATGTACTATTGAGATCCTTATTATCTCAATAAGTAAAAGTCAATTCCGGCAATTAACAAAGCAATTAAACTTGCATACAACATTTGTGGACATAATCCTTTTTTGCGACAAAAATAAAACTAGGGGAAATCGGGTGCTATCATTCTATCCTGAAATAAAGAGATTGTCTAGATAATGAAATGAAGCTTTTGTAGGACCTCCTGAAAATTAAAAACCACGGGTTCTAAACTGCAATAGTTTTTTTATTCCGCATTAGGTCTATACAATAGTTTCTCACCATTCTTGAGATCCGCATAGTACAATACTAAATATTAGAAAGTGGAGCCGAACTACAATAGTCAAGTATTTTGCCCAAGGAAAATACAATCACATCTCCCCATTGTTGCGATATGCATTTCAATGCTATATATCAGAAAGGAATTTCCAACAAACATGTTCTACCCCGTACCTGAATCCCTTTTTGTTTTAGGTACACCCGTATCTCATATCTGTATCTACACAGACCAGCGCTAAATCCTACAAACTAACTGTTCAAAAAATTATTTTTTATCTTTACACCTAGTTTTTAAACTTGTTCCATCTTACTTTTCGTAAATTCCCACGCATTGTGCAGGCATTGCTGGCTGATACAACCCCAATGTTTTTGTGTGAGAGGAAAGATGAAAGGTGAGGTCTACATCAAACAAATGACAATCAATTGTCACAGAAATATTAAGACACAAGTCGACTAATGTACCTTTTACGGCAAAATTCAAATTGGAATCACCAATCCACGAGTCGAACGACAATGATATACTGACTTTTTCCTTCAATTTTAATGACATGATGCTAAGAGTATTCTTTCGTGCGACAGCAACCAAATTTCCTTTCAAACTCCAATCAACTGCACAACAGAAATAAGTATAAACGTAAAGCAAAACAGATTACAACGATTTCTAAGCTATCAGTGATCGAGAACACATACTTGCTTATAGCATTGCTGTTAAGAAATCAGAAGTCGTGTAAT
>JAOTQK010000005.1:25134750-25171918 GCA_025642025.1 Rhododendron ferrugineum
CCTTCTTATTTTTGTGGAACAAGCCTTATTATTGAACAAAAAATAAGTTCTTATTCGCGTTCTGGAACGGAGCCTAATCACAAGACGAGGTGAGGTTGATTCCTAATTGGATGGTCGAACAGTTGTAGCAGTGGTGTCCAAAGAATCACATGATCTATACATATCATATATATTCTATATAATATGTTGCCAAGCAAAAATGTTTATTACAATCTGTAGTTGCTCATGATATGAAGAGATATTTTTGGGAAAGGGAAAAAAAAAAAAAAGCTTTAGCAACAGTGTATTTTCGCAATGTAAACGTGTCCATAAAATTGTTTTGCTTTTAATTGCTTTTATTTTGTAAACCCGTCCTTATTTTTGGAAGGTGCGATGGAATTTTCTTGGGCGGCCAGGTGATTGGTCTTTGTTGGCGTAGATTGCACACATGAAATTACTCCATTCAAGGAACTGAGACGTTGAAACATAACTTGCCCCCAAATATTACATTACAATCTATAATTAAGAGATTAACGGGCAATGCTAATGCAACAGGACACCTTTTCTTTTGGTTTCACATTGATTACTCTCACTATCATTTTTGTCTTTTTCTCCCTTACCATTTTGAGAAACCAACAAACTGTGCAGTGGCTTTAAATCAGCAGCCATATATCAATTGTATGAAACAAAATATAAAAAAACAGAAAGAAACCAAAATGCTAAAGAAGAAGGGTTGGTAAGCTATGCCAAGTCATTAATGACTGCCTTAATATGGTGAGAGTTGAAAAATAATACAATGCTCTTAGAGCAAGGCCATATGACACTCTATGTGATTTGTGATTGGTAAATACCGCGGCATTCATAACTTTTGTGTTAGTATTTTAAGGAACAAACTGACATATGGTGTATTGTGAGTCGTGTGGAACAATGCTACAAGAGCACTCAATGAGTTGAAAAATAAGACAATGACTGCAGATTCTTCAAGTATAACTCTCTTAAGAAATGAGTCGAATGGCCATTGTATTGTATTATAATCCAAACAACAATTGGTCCCTCCCTCCCCAACCAACAGGCATCTCTCTCTCTCTCTCATGTTGCAAGGGTAGTAAGTAGTATATTTTTGTCAAGAAGCCAGGCTCCAAAGCAGAATTGAGTAGTAGGTAGCTGTAGAAAAGTGTTCTGATGCAAATGAGGGAGAAACCACATGGTGGGGGCTTTCAGACTTCTGCTGACAGTTCTGATCATAGAGAGTAATGGCATTTGTTTCATTTGGCAGTTGCTGTCTTTTCTCCTTCGAAATAACATACCCACACACTCATGTATTGGTACGAATATATGGTCATTTCCTGTTCAGTCAACATAGCAAAACACCGATGGGCTATGAATTACTACTACTTCAAAATCCCCTCCCCTCCTCATACATTATTTATCTTCATTGCCTACCGTATATATGCAGTTTCTCATGACACTTCCATCTTCAATAGGCTGCCTTGGGCTTTGTATATGCCTTAGAGCAGAAGGTAATACATACAGCAGATCATGAGTACTATTGTTAAGCTGCTTAGTTATTAGTACTATTGTTAAGCTGAATTGAAGCAGCTGCAGCAGCTCATACATACAGCAGATCATGAGTATGGATTATCGAAAATCCATACATAGTCTGGCTGAGTCTATCCATTCTCTCTTAGGATCAAAGACACATCTAATTACCCCAAGCTGGGTTGATTCAGTCTCTAATATAATCAGAAGCTCACCATCTTATCAACGAGGACATCATCATCATCATGACCATGAGGATGACTATAAGAAGGGCCTTGCCATTCTGAAAATACAAGGTAAAAACTGCATCGTTTTCAACTTCTAGTAAAATTACTTTTCGTTTTGTATTCTTAATTGTCACTCTAAGATGCAAAATGTCCAAACAGATGAACTTGCTGCACTAAATGCCAATATCTGCCAATTGAACATACAGAGAAGGCACGTCCTCAATGATTTCCTAGACCTCAAAGGTACCTTCTTAGCCTTGTGCCCCGTCCATCAAAATTATTTTTCAACAGCAACCATATTGGATTGTGGCAAACTCAGCTTCCTTTGGGATCCATGGTTGTTGGTCCAGTTACCCCCTGCAAATCAAGGAGAGATTTTATGTGAATATTGGGTTACTAGATGAATACTAATCCCATTAGTTATGGGAAGAGAAATATGTTAAATATACTCATGCTCTTCATTCTTGCCATTACAGGGAACATTCGTGTTTTTTGTCGTGTCAGACCCATCACCATGGGTGACAATTGCTACCTTCTTAGACCTGTTGTGGCTCTGGATTCAAGTCGTTTGGCACTAAATTTTGCCAAGAATAAGAGCAAAATTTATAGTTTTGACAAGGTTTTCCACCCCAGTTCATCACAAGGTGCTCCAAGTTTGTACATCATGCACACTTCGTTATCTTTCAATTCTCATTTCAGCTCTTCGTATTATTAGTTACATATTGCACAATTTCAAGCTGAATAAATATACCATCATGACTCCAAGATAATTGGTAGTTTCTGTTTCCACCATGGGTTTGATAGTTGAAAATTTTCAGATGAGGTTTTCGAAGAAGTTGAGCCGGTTATCAAATCAGCCTTGGATGGCTACAATGCTTGTATATTTGCTTATGGGCAGACAGGCACCGGTAAAACTTTCACAATGGTGAGGCTCCTACCATGGCCTTGCATGACAATCAAAAATAGGTTTTAACTCAACTCCTGATACATTGAGAACGCCACACTTTAGGCATAACACAGGGAAATAGTACAATATTATGACAATCAGACGATATTATAACCAACTGGGCTAGCGTAGATGGCCCCCCTTGTACACTCCCTACTAAGAGGTCAAGGGGTCAAATCTTGTTGAAAAATTTACAGTAATCAGGTAGAACTTTGTACTGTGGTAATCTTTTTTAACGTATTTGGATAACTTTCCGGGACGGATCTTTGTGGATCTTCATTAAATTGCTCCAAAATGCTCACATAAATTTGCTGATATATTGCGATTTATACTTTCATATATGTACATGTATATCTACACAGAAGTATGCAAATGTGGATCACTTGCCCAAAAGTGTATGTGGTAGCATGGGTGTCTTACCTGTTCTAACTGCGCTTGTTCTGTCCAAAAATCATAGGAAGGAACTGCAGATCATCCAGGTGTAATCCCCCGAGCAATGGAAGCACTCTTTAAGCAAGCAGCAGACAGTAATCACCCATTTCTCTTCAGTTTCAGTATGCTTGAAATTTACATGGGATATCTAAAAGATTTGCTTGTTCCTCGGACAACAAAGGCAACTAAGCACATGCCACCATGGTATGTATGTAGCTTCCGCTTTAGGAAAAAATGTTCGGCAGTCTATATGGCTTTGTTATGGAAGTCGTCTTGAATGTTTCATTCATTGCAGTTTTTATGTGAGCCAAGGATCCTGCCATTCCCAGTTAATCTTTGCCAGCTTATATACCAAAAAGAGAGAAAGTAGTATTCAACTGAAACACACAGTGATGTTGGTTTCTACCTTAATGAGATGTTTTAACACCATTAATTACACCACTCCCAGTTTTGTAAGTTAGTAAATTCCATCAACGTGCTCCATGAATCGTTAACAGAAGCAGACCCACAAAGTATATTTCACTAAAACACATAAACAATGTTGTTTTCTACCTTACAACAGTTGACAAACCATCAGTCTTATTTTTGTAAGTTCATGATAAACCATCCATGTGCTCCTCAATCCTCATTCCAGACGCAGAGCCACAACTACAAGATGATAATTTAATTTAAGCAACAGAGTAGCAGTCTATTACCCGGGGCAACAAACATCAAGTTCCTTGCAAAAAGCATGTTCTTGTGTTCAGATTGCTTGAATCCCTATAACCAGCAAAAATGCTCATAAGCATTAGCCGCAATGTCGTATCGTATGTTCAGAGATTAGGTAAGCTATTATTCAGAAAACTATTCCGACATTATGAGAACAGTTTGTTAACGAACTTTAATCCATGATCTAATTAGAAAAGGTGGATTAGTTAGTACTTTCAGCTCAATTAAGAATATTCATTGACACATCTCCACACAAGCAAGATGCTGTACTCTCAAACAGCCATAAAGCTTGATCACAAACTGATAAACACGTGATTACATCAAGTAGCTGTAATCTACAGCTTTCTTCCCATTCTTACCACATCCTTGTTTCTTTTACAGAATGAGATCATTATAGAGATTCAAACATATGTGCCCATTTCAGTAGTTCACTGGAAATTTGCTCCAACACAAGAAATATTTGAGGCTTTGAAGGAGTGACAAAAGCAATAGTGCAGTTAGATGTCACTCTTATTTGTCGTACACCATACTAGCATTCTCTCTCTCTCTCTCTCTCATGTGGAACTTTTTTTTCTTTCTTTCTGAAAGATCATCTTATAAACATGCTATTTATAGCAAGAAGATACGAAACAAGAAAGGATACACTTTGCTTTCACAGAGATTGAGTTAACGAATTCTGCACCACTAAAGTGCCTATGATTGTCAAACACTGACAACGCCCAATTAAAACTCAAATTCCATCATGAACAACCAAAGCTAAATAGCAATATTTTCTCCTTTGATGTTATTAACGCAATGATTTGGACGTCCAAAATTGTTTATGTGCAGCCTCTCAATCCAAACAGATTCTGAAGGAGAGATCGAGATCAACAACCTAGCGACCATCCAAGTGAGTGACTTCAAGCAAGCAAAAAGGCTGTATACAATGGGACGTCGTTCCAGATCCACCGCTTCTACGAATTCCAACCAATCATCGAGTAGATCGCATTGGTAACTACCTGACCTGATAACAATAGTAAGAAAAGCATTCTTACGCCTTGTTAAAGCAAACTTAGCTCGACAGGACCTGAGGGAGAAGCTTGGAAACCAAAGCATAATTTTGAAGCATAGGCTGTCTTTAAGTTTTGAGCACTTGGCTACTAGCGTTTGACTGGTAACTATTGGCAGAAATATCTTTGAGGCTCTAAATTTGTGTCTCTGGTATTTGCTCCTTGCAGCATGACTCGCATATTGATGACTTGTTTTGATGCAAACACGAGGCGAAGGATAACAAATAAAATATGGATGGTTGACCTAGGGGGAAGTGAGCGTGTTCTAAAGACAAAGGCAATGGGACGAAGATTTGAAGAAGGAAAAGCAATTAATCTGTCACTGTCTGCCCTTGGGGATGTCATCAATGCCCTCCACAGAAAGAATTCCCACATACCTTACAGGTAAGTAGGCAAGAAACAAGATACTGATCAAAACATTGTCAAGGACTCCATTACCAAATAGTAGACCGACCTTTTAGAAGGAATTTAATTTTCAGGCAAACATCAATATTTCAAAACATTTTACACTAAAAATTATGGTTACTTTTAAATCTTGAATCCTCAACTTGAGTTTTCACATTTGACAGGAATAGCAAGCTGACACAAGTTCTTAAAGATTCCCTAGGTAATTATGAATATTCTGTTTTTTTTCTCTTCTATATTCAGTTTTTGTCGTGTGCATTGGCTAAGCATTAAAGTAGTGACCTCGACCGTTTGAAGCCCTCCGCTGCCTCCATTGTCCAACCTCCATCAGTCACAGTGATGGAGGACCAAATCCACTTCCATCGGCTCCGATCCAAACCTCAGGAGGGCCAGATCTGTTGAGATCTCGAAGTTTTGGGGTGGTTTGGCGCATCCTTCAGCGACTGAGCCGCCAGATCCGAGGCAGCGGCTCCGGCGATACCATCTATGGGTATTGTTTCATTGTACTTGGTGAGATCCTACCCAATCCACATGGATAACCTTAAAGTTGAGAATCTTTCTTCCCAACGGAGGGCTCCGGATTTCGGGTCTTTGTAGCCCTTTAGACCTTTTATGATGATAAAAAAAAAGGTAGCATTGATCATGATACCCCATCCGCAATTGCACAGTCATATCTAGGGGAGTACTGCTTGATCATGTCTACTAATTTAAAGCCTTTAATGTCCTCTTTTGCTGTTTCGTTGCTCCTATTAGTCTTGTAACAACTTCAAGATTAATGAATTTTTTTTGCTGTTTAAAAAAAAAAATCTAGCTAATGTCCTCATTCTTTAACCTTCTTGACCAATACCTTATTTATGAAATTAATTTGTTTTTTTTCCATATTCAGGGGATGATTCAAAAACACTGATGCTTGTCCATGTTAGTCCCAAAGAGGAAGATTTGTGTGAGACAATATGCTCTTTAAATTTTGCAACACGGGCGAGAAGCATTCACCTGGGCAATGAGGAATCAAATGTACGTCAATGAAACATCATGTTGCTCATCCTTTCTCAAGATAACTCTACTATACTAAGCCTAGTATCATTAACCTGCTATGAAACTGACAACTTCTAATCATATATGGTGACTATGGTACCAGTTAGGTAGTTACTAACTTGCATGAAGCAAAAAAGTTTTTAGTATTTGGTTTAAATGCACATTTCTGTAGTAAACATAGTAGAGAGAGAGAGAGAGAGAGAGAGAGAGAGAGAGAGAGAGAGAGAGAGAGCATGCCATTTCCTTATATATCATTATTGTAGTCCATTCCTGCAGTGGTTTCAAAAATTGCTGACTAATTACACATATTAAACAACCAACTTATTGGGCTTCGCCTCCGTAGCTTCCCAGAATTGCCATCTCAGAAGCTTCATCTTGTCGACTTTATTGAAAAATGCTTCTCTAATAATATCCATTCCTTTTCCTCTTCCTAGTAGCTTCACTTTTAGAGTTCACACTGATAAGGTTAACGAGTTAAAAACAGGAAGCAAAGGTGCAACGAGAAGTTGAAATGAACAGTCTGCAGTACAGGATGAAATGGATTGAAGATAAGCACCAGGATATCAGAAGAGAAATTCAGATGTTAAATGAAAAGTTGGAAGATCTTACAGGGACACCACCATCTTCAAGCAAGCAACTGGAGGTTTCCCATCTATCTTTTGAGCTTGAAGAACCACAATCCAACATAGAGACAGTGAAAAAGATTGGAAATGTTATGGCAGCTCTGCCATTGAAGTTACCAAGATTTATGAGGCCCACCCTTTGCAGCAGAAGAAAATCTGGAGTAGATCGCCAAACATCAGCAGAAATCGATGCAAAGGCTGTAAAAACGAGGCGGCCAAAACCTCATCATGCAGAATCTGTGAGTTTACCCATGAACGGTACAGCAGAATACAACTCAGAGAGCATTATTTCCAGAAATAGCTGCTTGGGTTTGGAACTTAAATGTCCTCCAGACAATGAAACAGAAGGCAGCCAAGAAAAATCTGAATGTGATATCAAAACAGTAATATTCCCAATACAGGATAAGTTACCAAGGGCTCCAAATGGTAAAACGGCTGACCACAGTTGCGGTCAGACACATAGAAATAGGAAAACAAACTACATAAATTCCCCAAAACTCATTAATATTGATGATTGGCTTCAATCAAACAAGTACGCACATGGTACCATCAGTTCCACTCATCAGAATAAGCGAGTTCTGGTAATTCCTCACCCAGAGAAGAACAGAAGGGGTAGTCTACGGAGCGAACTGGAAGAATTGCATGATGACAAAGTGAATGATTACAAGCTTTCAAAGAACAAGACAAACCATGATAAGATTAAGAAATTGGCCAAGGTCGGAGCAGCTGGAACGTCCAGATCAGAAGTGGTGGCTATGCCGACACTGATAAAAAATTTCAGCAATGAAGACTCTAGATCCAACTCTAGTTCTACAACATACACAAATAATGACAGTTGTGGTACTTCTACTCCACCTGCTAATTGTGGAATATATTCTAATGACTACTTTTCAGTTGAGGAAAATGTTCGTGGTACTTCTGCTTCACCTGCTAATTGTGGTGGGGTAATTAAAGAGAAAAAGGATGAAAGTGGAGTTCACTGTCTGCAAGTGCAACTAATCGAAAGCGAAACAAAATTTTCGGAGCCTCTCATGTTGAACACCAGTTGGACCAGCATACATTCTGCATTAGATGTCAGTGGTGGAACTATCACTGCTGTAATAGATAGTGGTGTTTCAATCTCCAGATCAGAACAAAGACCAACATATCACGAGGTGCCGAATGAAATTGGTAACAAAGGTGAAGACAAAACAATGCACATCTCTCTTCATCATTCTGGACCGGGGAAGTTGCAACAGCGGAATTTGCATCTGGATAAAGCAAATGAAGTGGATATTGCAATGCCCATTCAATCACAAGGACAATCAATGATTGCAGGTGAGAAGTCTGAAGGTCAATGAAATGTGTATTTTCTTCTATGTTTTTCTTAGTAATTCTTCTGCCACAAATTTATCTGTCAAAATTATTGTGACATCTTTGTATCAGATTAACATCTAGCAGCTTCTTTGATATTAGCAAAGCTTAGGTTATTATCTCATCATGTATTTGATAAGAGCAAATTTACGTATATTATCTTACAATTTTTTCTTTTGTTGCAACTTGTTCAGGGATATGCAATCTTCTTAGACAGAAAATCCAGACGTTATGCAACTGTGCTCTTCTGGGCTTGGGATTTAAAAGCTTGGGCCTCGAGCATGACTTCTTTTATGCTTTAATGCTTTGAAGCATCAACCTTGGCCCTTGGTTGATCAGTCCAGTTCAGCATGTGGAGATTATTGCTATCAAATAGGAAAGTAAGATGTGTTTATGTGAAGTTGTGCATCTGAAAGCAGTAGGGAACACAGTTCAGGCGACCAGTTGTACTCATAACGTTAATGATAGTTTCATGGCTCAACGCATAGTAATACAAAAACGCTTTTCATTGGAAGATTAAACACATGAACACGATTTATGTTCGTCGATTAACCAACTGATCAGAGAATCTTTATACGTACTGCTTTACTCTTGAATTCTTACTGTTTCTTTGAATTTTGCAATAAATCACATTTAAATTGGAGAGAGAAGACATAGGAAACAGCAGTTTTCCCTTTTCTTTTTCTTTTCTAGTAACATTTCCAAATATTGCATGGGGCCAAAGGGGTGCACCCACATGGGTTAATGCTTGGTTGTATACTTATCACACTAGCACCTATCTGTACATATCAGTTATTTTTGAATAAGTGACAGGGTGACAAGTCCAACATGGGTTTAACTACCTAAGTCATATGTCAGTCTTACCTCATCTACTTCATTTGTGCGTGTACCAAAAACAAAAAAAGACTACATTGTATTGTTCCTCTCTCTACTCAAAATACAGTATGTTAACTCTCTCCCTCAGATAGTCAAGCTTACAGATTGAGTGCCATAAATTTTGGTTCAGTAAATCTCCCAGAACTATCAGGATGTCGAGTGAACTCCACAACTTGATCGTATATTATGAAAATGTGGCCAACACACCAACAAGTTATTTAGAATAGGATGATTCTGTAAAACTGATCTTTACCTGGATGTCAGTTGCTTGAAGAGTGGATCTTCTAAAGTGAGTTCGATTTTCTTGACCTACACGCAAAGTGATCGAAGCTAGTTTTTGGTTATGTTGCAAACTTCTCAATAACACTCAGACCTATTGAAACAAGATCCCCCATGAGCGTAGAGTTAAGAAATAGAGCCTCCATTTTTAGATTCAAGCATCTCCGATAGTTCCCTATGCATTTCCCATGCCGTCTTCAACTGTTCAATTATCCGGACGAGAACTTCGTATAACCTTATCCTCCCAGACTCAGGATGTGATATGCCTCTAGCACTGAATTTGTGAACTCTATAATTCACTTCAATGGAACTCCCACCTGGAACCTTTATGACACCGGAGTCTCACATCACACTCCTCATCATCCTATATTCATTCCGCTAAGGCACCGACCAACAACTGCATAAGTATTACACAGAAGTGTATAATTTCCACTATTGAGGGGCTCCACCATGATCTGATGTTGCGAAGACCGTTTTGCTAGATAGTAATCCATAACATATGATATGATTTTCCCTATCATCTGTATTTTTCATTTTATAGAATTATAAAATTGTCGTAATAAATATTAACAATTTCATGGGACTAGAGAGAAATATTTCGGGTCCCAATAGAACCACCCTAACTTCATTAACAATTTCATTATCTAATTATGGTCAATGGTACCACGGAGCTTGTTCCTTCATAGGTTTTTGGTTTTGAAACATGTACTATCAAGTCTTGAAGGGAAGTTGATATTTTCAGGGAAATTTTCCCAACACCCCTAGAGCATCTATGAGTACACCGAAAAATACTCCTTTAGAGTTTTGTACGAGAACTTCCTTTTTCCCTTCTACAAAGTCAGAACTGCTAACAGAATGTTTTATGGCGGTAAAGAAATTCTAGATGTTTTGAAGGGGTCGAAAAATTGTTGCATAGTATCAAAAGTTTTGTGGTGAATAGCTTGTATAGTTGGGACAAGAGAGATTGTTATCCGTCTCTTGACCAATTCTTAGATTGGTTTGAGCTTTTCCTATCGCATGGAAGTGTATAGGGTTTTTTTGTTGTGTGGCCTCTTTTTGTATATGGGTAGCATTCCCTTAATGCCTTCTTTCTAATATATTTATTTACTTATCAAAAAAAAAAGATATTCCATATCAGCACAAATCTCACACCCAAAATGGTAAGAACTGACTCCCAATTAAACGATGCAATCATTGCTCCAAATACAAGCGATTCCCATTCTTCTTTCGTCCCAAAACCAGTCCGAACAGGGGAGTCCACGAACAGATGACGAAACCTAGATTCGTGACAATGCTGACAAAGAGTAAGTTGTATTCTCTGTTTTTCCTTTCCATTTCACACTTTTGGATTGTTTACAGTTTGAAATCCACGACTGCAAAACTCTCATGCTGAATCAAACTGTACAAATTGCAAACACATGGGTATATTCGAGAATTTTTTCTATAATCCTGAACAATTTGAAATCCCAAACCGTTCGACGTAATCAAACTGGGAATTTCGCACTTCTGGATTCTTTACAATATGAAATCCATGACAGCAAAATTTGAAGTGTGATTTTTTGCAAATGCTTGGTTCCCATTTGTTTGACCAAGAATTGTTTGGAAGCATCCTACGGAAGTCTTCTAAGTGGTCCCACTTTTCATTATACTAATCCGGCATGAAGAAAGAATTGACAGTTTAATTTATTTGTTACATTCTCAGTTTTCCATGAAAAAATTATTTTAGGACTTTGTATTGCTGTCTTGTGTCCACCGGTGTATGCATCATGTGAGATTCTACCATCCTTCCTGTGGGAAGGAAAGAGAAGTACTCAATTTTTGAAATTTTACCAATTAGCACATGATTCCTTAGGTGCATGCAAGTTGATGAGGGGTCGAGAAACTTGACTTCAATTACTGATATTTATAGTATTGGTTCTAAACACTGGCTTGCTATCTTTTGTTGAGAGTCAACCTCTAACCCTCCATAGCTCTAGAATCCTCTATAATAGACTAGAGAATTCTTGAAAATTCTGGGAGGTTCGAGAGTGTTCAAGAGAATTATAGAATGGTGGAGAACTCCCTAGAAGGTTAGAGAATAATCTAGACGATTCTAGAACGGTCTAGAAAATTCTAAATATTTCTGGAAGGTTCTAGAAGTGGAGGAACCTAGAGAGTTTCAGAGGATTTCGAAACAATCTAGAAAATTATGGAAGACTCCACCACATGCTAGAGTTGTGTGGAGAGTTCTAGAACATTGTGGAAATAAGAGGAAGGAAAGATATTTGGTAAGAGGATTCTAGAAGGAAAATAGTGACCATTAGAAGAAAATCATCCTAGTCGTCTATTGAAGAGGTAAATGACTCTATAAAAAAAGGATGAGAACATTTGGAGATAGCTCACATGGAGTGCAAACATTCAGAAAATATTTAAGCAACCATTTTTCTTTATTTATTAAGTAAAGACAATTGTAAAAAATATACATGTGATTTCCACGGGTTTCCCTTCTCGTCTCTCTCTGTTTGAAATCTCTGCGTTGCTCACTAATGTTTTGTCCATGAACAAAACCTAAATCGCATTGACCACTTGTGTAAGTTCAGTACCGACAATGGCAACATCCATTCAGTAGATAGCCGACCCACAAAGAAATGATAGGTATTGGTCGAATGGAGTGATTATCGGGATGGCAGATGCATTTCTGCTCTCTTCAATAGAGCAATTAACCATCTCAAACGGTTCAATCAGGACAATCGATACGACGGAGATATCCGCAACAATGTCCAGATAACACCATCCCAAACAACATTTTGCAGAGAATGCCTCACCGGGCGAACAAACGGTTTAGGACCACTCATGTTGACATCGTACCACCATGTCCTACCGTCGCACTACTATCAACAACCAACGACATATTGAAGGATGTTGAAGATTTGCGTTCCATGGTAGAAGCTGTGGTGAATTTGTTCCCGCAACTAATACCACTTTGTACACTCTTTAGCTCGATGGTGGCCTAAGTGTGAGATTTGGTATAGGCAATGGCTTGATTTGTGGCGGCATAAGAATGAGATCTCCTCTCTCTCGCTGCTGCTCGAGATTTATTACCAGAGATTTAGAGAATGAGGACGATTGGCGACCGGAGGTGATGGCCTGAGAGTGAATCGGAGACCGGCCTTGGCGTTTGGGTATGCAGCTGCTTTGGGGTAGGCTCTCTCTGTTACGGTGGAAAAGAAACAAAATAGAAACATAAGAGGAGAAACCCTAAAATCTAAGTGTAAAGCATATATATATACTCTGGCTCGCGAGCTAATTCGAGCCGAGCCTCTATTGGCTTGAGCTCGGCTCGTTTGTCAAACGATCCATAAAATCGAGCTAAAGCTCGTTCATTTACACTTTGAGTTGAGCCGTTACCGAGCCGAGCTCACGAATGACTCGGTTTGTTTACAGGCCCTACCCACATGTATGTAAAAATCACCTATGAAGTAGTGTGGACAACACAATAGAAAGAAGAAAATGCAAAGGAAATAGTTTTTCCTAAATCGATATCCATGAAAACTAGGACCAACTATAAGTGATTGACCAACTATAAGTAACTTCTGCGTACAGATATTTCATATTAGTCAAGTCCTAGGTGGATTTAACTACCTAAGTCATAGAGATACATCACTCTCTCTCTTTCCAACATAACTCCTAGGGACTTGGAATGTGTGTAGTTTCGTAGAGTATCCACAATGCTATAATCAAAAGTAAAAGGTTTTTAAAGTTAACAATGTTGGTGCAAAATATGGCTCACAATACTATAATAAAATTTAACAACCTCCTTAAAAATAATCAAATTTTGGGCTTTGGATAACCAAAACTAGCGATTTTCTGACAATAACCAAATTTAATAGACCCTACATATTTTCAATCAAATACACCAATCATTATACAAAAATGTTCTATCTCTCTTCCCTTTTCCTCTCTCTCTCTCTCTCTTTCTTTTCAAACAATATTTTCGAAAAAAAAATATTTTACTAAATTTTTTTTTAGAAAACAGTTTTTTTCCAAAAAAAAAAATTCAAAAACTATTTTCTGTTTCTAGTAAATAGTTTTTATTAGTTTCAAAAACTATTTTCTACTGTTCACAATTTTTAGTTTTTTGTAGTTTGAAAATATGATGTGATAAGTTTTGGTTATCTAATTTTGATTATGCCATTGTACACATCTACATTGATAACCTTAACAATCTCTTAAATGAATAATCAAAAGCTGACGTGGTAACTTTTGGTTATCAATTTTTTATTATAGCATTGTGGATACCCTTAGAGGACTCTAGTAGTCACTCTTCCTGCGAGAAAGGGTTGAAGAACAAGTGGGACATGCCTAGCAGTACAACCCCATGAAGCAAGTTTTCGATCCCAAGTATTTTTGTTTAATCCGAATAAGGTATTTCTGAATGCTCCTTGCAACTTGCTAACAGAGAAGCATACAAATCCTTGCACGTGAATAGATTGGAAAGAATGCATGCATGAAGGCTATCATAGCTTAAAAAGGAATTTACTACTTGCTTACTGTTTGAGTGCCAAAAATTTTTGGTTTAGTAAATCTCCCAAAACTATCAAGATTTCGAGTGAACTCCACAAGTTGAACTTATGTAATTGAAATGTAGCCAACACACCAACAAGTTGTCTGGAATAGCTTGATTTCGTAAAACTAATCTTTACCTGTATGTCAGTTGCTTGAGGAGTGGATCTGCTAAAGAGAGTTTGGGTTTTCTTGACCTTTACGCGAAGTTGTGATTGAAGCAAGTTATCATAGAACGGTAGACTCCTTGCCAGCTATGTTACAAACTTCTAAACAACACTCAAGCATATTGAAACAAGATCCCGTAAAAATTAAAGAGTAGAGCCTCCATTTTCATATTCAAGCATCCCCCATTGTTCCCTATGTATTTTCCCTGCCATCTTCAAATGTGTAGTTATCTGGGAGAGAACGTTGTATATCCTCCCAGACTCAGGATGTGATCTGCCTCCAGCACTGAATTCATGAACTCTATAATTCACTTCAATGGAACTCCCACCTGGAACCTTTATGACACCCGAGTCTCTCATCACTTTCCTCACCATCCCAGATTCATTCCACCAACCAACTGCAGCATAAGTATTAGAGAGAAGTGTATAATTTCCACTATTATGGGGCTCCACCATGATCAGATGCTGCAGAGACCGTTCTGCTAGCTCTACATCGCCTTTCATTCTAGAGGCAGCAAGAAGGGACCCCCATATAGCACTATTAGCTTCATATGGCATCTCCATTACTAGTTTGTGAGCCTCACGGAGGGAACCAGAACGTCCTAGTAAATCTATCAAACAGCCATAGTGCTCAATCTTTGGCTTAATGCCATACCTTGAATCCATGCTGTTGAAAAACCAGCGACCCGTTTCAACCAATCCAACATGGCTACAAGCAGAAAGAACAGCAATGAAAGTGACATCATTTGGCTTAATTTGATCCCTTTCCATGCGAGCAAACATTTCCAAAGCCTCTCTCCCGAGCCCATGTAATGCCAGTCCAGATATTATCGTCGTCCAAGTTACAACACTTTTTGGCTTCACTTTTTCAAAAACTTCCATCGCCTTTCCGATATTTCCTGATTTTGCGTACATGTCAATGAGGGCATTATTAAGAGGTATTGTCTTGCGCAGCCTGTGTGTGTCGACATAGTTATGAATCCACTCTCCCAATTCAAGGGTTCCCAAACTTGCACAAGCTGAGAGCACAGCCAGCATTGCGACCTCATCGGGTTCCACACCCTCGATTTGCATTCTGTGGAAGATGGAGATTGCATCACTTGGCCTGTCCACCCGAGCATAACCTGCAATGATACAAGTCCAAGAAATCACATTTTTTTGGGGCATTCGATCGAACAAGTAGCGCGCAACATCAACATCACCAGCCTTTGCATAACCGGCTATTATCGCATTCCAAGGGGCCACGTCTCTAACGTGCATTCCATCAAACAGCTTGCGGGCATCAACCACGCACCCTCCGCCGCAGGATGAGTACATCTGAATTAGGGCCGTCAACACGTGAACGTCACAGTCTAGTCCGGTTCCAACGGCTTGGCAGTGAATCTGTCTCCCTAATTGGATTGAGGATAGACGAACGACTGCCTTCAAGACAAAGGGGAAGGAGTAAGAGTCGGGGAGTAAGCCGGGAACTAGTTGGATATTGTTGTAAAGAAGAATGGCCTCTTTGGCAGAATGGGGTTGACGAGAGAGAGCCTTGATCATTGTGTTGTATAGGTGTATGATGTCTTCTGGTGGCGGATTGGAATTGGATTGGATGGTGGTCTTGTTGTTGTTGGAGTAGTAGTAGTTGCTGTGGGTGAAAGCCAAATAGCCATATTCGGATAAACCCAGGGAGGAGCAAGCGTCAATGAATCTGCTGAGGACAAGGATATTGTGATCGAGACCACTGCGGACCATGAACCCATGGGTTTGGTAGAGGTGTTTGGGGACGGAGCACGAGGAGAGGAGGAGCAAGAGTCGACGTTGGTGGTGTATTCTTGTTGTTGCACTTGTATTCGCAATACTAGTTGTAGTAGTAGTTGTACACAAAAGGCGGTGGCATCGATCAGCGTTGGAGAATATGAGTTTGAAAAGAGGTAGGGGAGTTCTGTCCAAATGGTACACCAAGTGCATTTGCAACTGGAGACTGCGCTACTGACAGTGAACGGTTTCAGAAGAAACATTAATACGATGGAGTTGTACTACGCATTATGTGCCTGTTAATAGAACCCCTCTTTTTTTTCCCTTTGACAAGAAGGAAGAAAATTTTATTTATCCCGATGGCCAAAAGCCTAGACATCAGATAATCGAGAACCGTAGGGGACAAGTTGGAAGGCCACAATCCGGACAAATCAAAAGAAAGGAATTTCGGGGCACAATCGTGGGCCGCCCTATTACACTGTTTTCTAACAAAGGTGAATGAACAAAATTTTAATGGAGACTGCTACAGGCATATCGGTGTGTCACACCCCTCTCACATACAGGTAGGACCCGGTGTGGCACACTTGTGCCACACCGGTGTGCCTCTAGCATTTCCGAATTTTAATGCATTTTTTAGAGAGACACAAGCCTCCACAATCACTTCGATGTCTGAAGCAACCACGTTGGGGGAGTGACAACTTTTGATGACCGCTTCTGCATCAGATCTTCTGGTGATGAAGTGCAAGTGCCAATCATAATCCTTCACGTATCGCCATAGCCTCTGCAATTCGAGGGAAAGTCACACCAGTAATCGACTTTAAGAGCAAACCGCTAACAACTCCGTCTTGATTGCGCGCAATCACCCCGACACTCTCCCACGCTAGATACTCCTGCGACCTTCGGGCCAGCTGCATCTACATTGCTTTGTAGAACTCCAACGTCGGGCCTTTTCCATAACATATCAGAAAAATGAAAGGGAAACAAAATAATGGAGAAGGAAATTTAGGGGCAAATGTAGAGGGAAATTTATTGGGCTTTAGTTCTTAATTTGTTGTTTTTCCCCCTTATATCATACCAAACCAAATAAAAGGGAAAGCAAATAGGCAGTGGTAACCGCCAAATACTCCTTGTACTAAGGGAGGGTTTAAATTTCACCAGCCTCATTCCCTTTCCCTTAGCAGTACTCTCTCCGTCCTTAAATAAATATTCAGCGTGCAAACTTATGTCTTTAAAAACATGTATTTTTCTGTAAAAAG
This sequence comes from Rhododendron ferrugineum, assembly GCA_025642025.1. Classification (NCBI taxonomy): domain Eukaryota; kingdom Viridiplantae; phylum Streptophyta; class Magnoliopsida; order Ericales; family Ericaceae; genus Rhododendron; species Rhododendron ferrugineum. The sequence continues at coordinate 25,151,907 of JAOTQK010000005.1, forward strand.
AATCAATTTTTTTTCCACAAAATTAATAGATATCAATGAGTTCTTTTAAGTTGTGAAAACAAATTGAATCTTTTAACGAAAAAGGTACATATTTTTAGAGGCTTAGGTTGGTACACCATACATTTATTTAGAGGCTTAGGTTGTTAGGAGTTGTGATGACAAGAAAATTCAAACATTTAAAACTGAACATGGTAGGGATAAGTAATTGAGTAAGTTTGATAACAGCCTAAGCTAAAAAACTTAAATTAAGTAGCTTAGTGCTCACTTAATTCTAAGCACTTGTACATCACCCGTTTCCTGCACCACCACAATCACAGCCACCGCCACCATATCCACCTCCTCTACTGGCATGACTGCTGCCACCACCACTAGGCTACTTTTTTTTTTTGCTAAGCGCACCACTAGACTATTTAATTGACAGAGTCGATACTTTAATTGAGAGCTCCGTCAGCAGAATAATTAATTGATAATTTAGGAAATAGTTAAATTGTGCGTTAGCTGGGCCAAACATATTGAATTATAAAAAAAATTGAAAATAACATTTCAATGGAAAAAAGGGTGATAATTATAGAGATACGACATTGAGACTGAATAATTCTGGTCCGAATCACTTGCACACTGTTGACACGACATGCATTTTATGAAAAAATGGCTAGAACGTTAAGTAGACCTTGATGCCATAGTTTTGCAAGTAATTATCATTCTACACATTAAAAAAGCAATTTCGTCTTTTAGGAGTATAGTATAATTTTACCAGACTTGGCATGAATCTCAATCTGGTGCCTATGAATGGAAAAGGAAATTGATTTATACACTCTCCTAATTGATGTAAACACTTTTTTTTTCCGTCTTTTAACGGGTGAATTTAAAAAAAAGTTCCTAAATGCACACACTTAGACGAAAAAAAGAGTGTTTACATCAACTAGGAAGTATAGAAAACCTGTCAAAAGAAAATTTAAAGGGGTAGAAGTAGAAATCAATTTCCAATGGAAAACTATAACAGGATGAAACAAGGCACGGCAAGGCAAGCGGATCAAAAAGTAGTACTCCTACTCCAGTAGTAAAAAAAAATTGTCTGACACGGTTCGTGGAGGGACAATACGATATACGGAGTAGTAGTAGGAGGTTTCACGATGATGTGAATTGTGAAATTACTACTTTACTGTACTTCACTGCGGGGAGAGGATCGGGAAACCGCAACTTTTTACTTGCCCTACATACATTTCATTTCATAGGGCAGTAGTAGTACTTCGGTGGGGAGCGTACTAGTAGAAATCTGGACTGGAGGCGTCCTAGAAAATAAGGAAACAAGCATGGATGGAGATGGAGATGGAGATGGAGATAGACTGGGGGAGGGGATGAGATGAGATGAGATGAGATCCGGTCAAACTATTATTATTCCTCCTTTTATGGGGCCAACAACCAAACCCTAATTTTGAGCAAGCACCCAAACCAACAAACACTTTCATCTCTCTCCCTCCAACCCAACAACACCAGACCAACGTCGTCAACGCCGTCCAACAGCTTCCTTTGGCACTGTACGTATCTGCTACACTAACAACTACTACTATATTACTTCTTCTTCTAGATCTGGTTTTTGAGTAACTACTGTACTGACGACCATATTGGTTTAATACGCTGGCTGTATCTATCTATCTATCTATCTATCTAGTGGTAGTAGATTAGCACAAGCACAATAAGTCAATAATCACTTCCAATTCACCGTCATCCATCGTCTGTCGAGGTTTCTTTCTTTTGGAAAGAGAGAGAGTCCAGTCCAGTCCAGTCCAGTAGTAGTCGGCTATGGAGGGTAATTCCGGCGGCGGCGGCGGAGGGAATGACGTGGAGTTGCTGTGTAAGACATTACAAGTGGAGCACAAGCTGTTCTACTTCGATCTCAAGGAGAATCCCAGGGGAAGGTACCTCAAGATCTCAGAGAAGACGTCCGCTACTAGGTCCACCATCATAGTCCCTTCTAACGGTATCTCCTGGTTCTTGGATCTTTTCAATTACTACCTCAATTCCCATGATCAACAACAGGACGATGTCGATGATGACCTCTTTAGCAAGGAACTCCAACTCGACACCAAGGCACGCGCGCATGCTTCCTTTTTTGGCATCCAACTATGCTATAGCTTTCTTCCCCCATCCCCCTTCATTGTTCTAATTGGTTTTGGTTCCCAATTACACAAATTGCAGGTGTTTTACTTTGACGTTGGTGAAAACAGAAGGGGTCGATTCCTTAAGGTTACTTTTTCTTCATATCTATCATTCCTATAAGTTTTAAACTATTTTCTCTCTTGTATTGGATGATTTTTCCATTGAATGGTTACTTAATTGTGCTTCTGCCATAATTTGCTCTCCAGTTCTACACGAAACATCTCGTATGACTTCAATTGGTTATCACAACCTATTTGACACGTGGCTAAGAAGAGTGATACAAATCTATAAGAGAGAACACAAGCCTGATGCATACGGGCGAGAAGAATGACAGAATACTCCGGTAAATAGTATGAGAAGAATCAAACTAGGGGTGGTTGGAACTTGGTCACGTGTCATTGGGCAATGGGTCCAGTCTGGTGTGGTTGCTGTAGGATTTGTTTGAAGTGCTTAAATGAAATCATTAGTATACTTTTTGTTATGAAACCCTTATTGCTCATAATAACCTGCATTCCTTCTCTATATAGCGTGACATGGTATAATCTAATTGAACAATTGAGTTTGAGTGGTCGTAACATTTCAGTTCCTAGGGCAACAACGGATCAATTCCCAACAAAAAACTGAAGGAGAACAAGGTTAATTGACTGAGTGGGCTACATTTAGTTAGAAGGATATTGTTCATTGGGCATTAGCCCATAAGCTCTCTATAAGTGTCTTAAATTAGGGGGAATTTTGTTTTTTGAAGAACTTTCATTGAGATACGTGGTCTCAAATTTAGAGATAGAACTCAAGTTGTGCAATTATATAACAATAGTTAAATGAGCAAAATGTTTAAGAGCTATATTCAAACCACACATTAAATGTCGTCCAAATTGAATAATGGAAATCAAATAGATGAACCCGGTAAGAAATGAATGTTTTCAAGTTAAAAGGCTGTTTTTTTGGTAATGATCGAATTTCGGTTAGTTCTCAAGTAGCCCAATAGAATTCCCATCAAAGGACATGACCCGTGATCTTGAACTCAGAGATGAGTCGTTTAATACGCTGCTTAGAAGAACTTATAAAACCTCTTGGAAACTTGTTCAGGGCCAAATATAAAAAATATACACGCTATGCCTCATAGGGATATACGGGTTGGTGATATTTCCGCAGATTTAGGACCCTCTGAATCCCTGAACACCCCTTCCTCTGCCCGTGCGCAAAACGAACTTAACATTAGAAAAAGATGAGAAGACATCAAGAGGAAGGCCCGCCTAGCTAGTATGTTTTTATTGTTAATCCTACATTACTCGAGGATGAGTCTGGCCTTCATGAGGTTTAGGATTTTCCCTTATCGAGAGGACACACCCCCTTTGTTTAATTTGGTCAGATCAAGAAGAACATGGACAACACACCAATTAGAGAGTTCTACCTGCAAAAAACATGGATTGGAAGCTCAATAATTTTGTCTGTCCCCTGATTCCCCTTCAGATCTATGCCAGTAAAATGAAGATACAAGAGCTGTAGAATGAATCAATGGTTTGTCTGTTGTTAAGCTTTACAGTTCAATGAACCAGTCAATCCCCAAGTTGACGGATTAATCACCAGGTCAAGCAGCAGTATTGAAATTTTGTTGTTTCTTTCAAGCAGCATTACAAGAAATTTCTTTGTCCAACTTGGGTCATACAGTGACCGGTTCTAAATTGTCTCATTATATAGGCCAATTGACTAGAAGATTAACGATTACCTATTTGATATTGAAGCCGTATTTTGGCGGTATGATCTACTTGTATAATCCAACGCTAAAATTGAACTCTAGAACTTTCTGTCTCTAGATTTTTCCATAAGAGTACCCCGCAAACCAAGCCGTCATACTAAGCAACTTCGTAGGTATTACACCACCTGAGAAAAAGACACTAGTAATCCACTCTTTCAACTCCCTGAGAGACACTGTGGTGTGTCCTCACTGACTTTTCTTCAACCGCTGCATGCTCACCACTTCTAGAAAATTCTTTGGTAATGTAGTTATGTTTGTCCTCTCTTTTGGCTCAAACTCCTTGGACCCTAGCTATATATCCTTCCACTTCTCAGATCCTCTACCCTCTGGCAGCCACTGTAGGTCCTTTTTTAGCCCTCTTATCCTTCTCACGAACTCTCCCTGGCCAACTCTTTTCTATTACAGACCCAACATAGTTCCTCTCTCCAAGTTTGACACTCTTCCAACATTTATGCCCTATTCTCCCCCTTTATATGGTACGGAAATTGCCATCGATATTTTCACCCGACTTGGACTATCTGCCAGGTTCCACTGTACTGTCACATTTTGCTAGATTGAAGTGTCCACTCATTTGGCGTGTGATACTCCTCCGGAGTCATGTAAGTGGTTTCAGGACGCCAGGGGCCACTGTACTGTCACATTTTGCTAGATTGAAGTGTCCACTCATTTGGAATGTGAATCATGTGATACTCTTCCGGAGTCATGTTAGTCGTTTCAGGATGACAGGGGTGGGGGAGGGAGGGGCTACTGAGTGCTCTAACCTTAAGGATCATACAAGTCTTACAATCAAGCAGCCCAAGCTAAGAAGGCCACCACCCAGAATTGACAATACGAGTAAAGGCAGGATACCCTCTTTGTTTTCTTAAGTGTTTCATAAATTTATCTAAGCTCACGAACACACTGACGGGGGGTAGAATTTGGATGGGTAATATTCCCCTGTATTGGTCAATTTAAATTCCTCTTGATTCAAAATTTTCTTGTTGCTTGCTCATCTTTGTCAAAGTGGCTTCTGTGACATTCTCTTGCTCAACAAGCTTGGGCTTGGTTTATTTATTTATTTTTGCTGTTATTGCTTGTTTCCTTTTGTCTTTGTATTTGTAGTTTGTAATTATTGCTCGATAAACAAATGTGGAATTCCTGTTGAATGAATATAATTCCTCTACGTAGTCCTGATGAATACTGTCACCGTCTAAAAATTTCGAGAATCACTTTCAACATTCCAAAGAAAACTAGGAAGTTTGAACGGAGCTGCTACTCATTTAAAACTTAAGGATGTTGGCCTAAATTGGTATGGAGATTATTGGAAAAGTTTGGCAGTGGAGTCTTCTAATCTTGGAGTGATACTCTGTTGCTTTCCCCACAGTTATGTTCTCTTTGGGTTGCATGTCTTGCTCTGTTGTCCAAATTCAAAGGAGCCATTTTAACGAATATCACCTATTTATTTCTCCTTGACATGTTCCATTTCACTGTTCTAATGGGGTTATGTATGCACAGATATCTGAAGCTTCTGTTAGCAGAAACCGCAGCACTATTATTGTTCCGGCAGGAAGTGCCCGGGATGAAGGCTGGGCAGCATTTAGGAACATTTTGGCAGAGATAAATGAAGCATCAAGGCTTTTTATACTGCCCAATCAGGTGTTTATGCCTTTCATGCTCTAATTGACACACACACACAAAGCCCGACGACGTTGGGTTTTGTGTATGAGTCCTATTTAAGAGGTGGTTCACTAATACATGTTGTCTGCTGGTTTTTCTCTTTTTCTGGACTCTCTGCCTGTTCAAAACAGCAAAATTCTGATTCCTCAGAGCGTCTTGTTGGACTATCAGATGATGTGGGGGCTGGCTTCATATCAGGGCACAGTTCCCAACCTGCCACTGCTTCTGACTTGAATGTGGAGAGGTCAGCTGATGTGGTTCCGCCGGATGAAATTGGCAACTTGGCCGTCTCGAAGGTGATTAGGGTTGACCAAAAGAGATTCTTCTTTGATCTTGGGAGCAACAACAGGGGCCATTTCTTGAGGATTTCTGAGGTGATGCTTGTTCTGATGATGAGCATCTATTATTTGGAAGATGCTTCACAGTTATGATTGTACTATCTTTTAATGGTGTCAACATACTGCAGGTGGCTGGTTCTGATCGCTCGTCCATCATTCTCCCGCTTTCAGGGCTGAAGCAGTTTCATGAAATGGTGGGTCACTTTGTGGAGGTCACTAAGGATCGAATTGAAGGACTGACTGGTGCAAATGTAAGAACAGTGGACCCTCCTCAGAGATGAGATGACTGCTAATGGCTTGTGCGTTTTGGCGAGATAAGTTGCATACAATCAAGTGTTTCCAATTCACATATACCCCTGGTTGAAGGAGGGGTCTGCTGTTTGATCTCTGTGTTTGTCCTTTTCTCCTCTTTTAGTTTTTTTCTCCACACATTTCAGTTTGATTAAGGAGAATACAATAAGGGAGTTACATTTCAAGCTTGGTTTCGAACAGGGAATAATGGAGAAATAGTTTTGCCATGCTGTAATTGTCAGTACGCTAGGGTGGCATCTTTCTCTACTGTGGGAAAATAAACTGTGAATGCAGGTTGTGAAGCTTTTTTAAGTTTGTAATCGTGGTAACTTGCCTAGTAGATTGTGGAAGTTTAGGGCTGAGTCCCTTCCTCTGTTCTTTCTTTTCCCCTTGCTAATTGAGTCCTATACTATTGCTACAATATGGTTTCTTGTTATTTTTGCCAAGATTGCATTTAGTTGCCGAAAGGGAATAAATATATCACAAAGACTTACGGAAGCATATGAAAAGACAGTGCCAAAGCGTCTCACATGGACAAGTAGCTAGCCTAAACCAAATAGAAAAACCAAAACAAATAAAATTAGTTCAACCCGACATTTGTTGTTGCAGACATGCTTATAGAGATAGGGAAGTTTACACTTTAACCGAGCAATTGTTCTCTTAGTGGTCGTGATTTTCTCATCTATCTATCCTATATAGTATTGCAGAATGACATTTCGTGAGAATGAACCTATACGCACCCATGGCCATGACATCAAAGTATTTTGCACTGGAAGGTGTATCTTGATTTACTCTCTCATGAAGCAATTTGAAATTTTAAAAGCAAATAGGAGTAACTCATTTTGTCCCAAGTCGATTTCTACAAGGCTCATATGTTTTCATACTGCTCATCATACTTCTTTTTAATACTACAATATGGATCGTGCAACGTCAATCCTAATGTTATTGATTTAGTTGAATATCACAATGATAATGATGGTCCTTTTACGGAGAACAAGTTAATGAAGAATCAATAGAAGCACGATGTATTAGATCATGCATCTTAATCAACAAGTTAGCCCTAAAAATAATATCCACCACTCTATTGGTAAAGATCATTTGTTCCTATTCAGTTTTGCTTTCTAGCAAATTTTCTATCGGTTGGGGGTGTGTAATTAAAAAAAATGTACATATTATTATCCATAATTTTTTGTATTCTTTAGTAAATTGAATCGAAGACCGCAGTTTAATACCTAAAGGAGTTTATGGGTCTGAGAGAAAAGTTGATAAAATCAGCAAGAATAGATAAAGAAAATGGGGTTGGATTGTTCCCTTAAGTGCTTTTCGGTTTCTGCCTCCCCATTTCATGGCAATAGGGGCCTAAACATTAAAATAAACATGAACATAAAGACGAATTGTGGATCTGTACTGTACAGTATTAACATGAGTGTTTATTGGGAAGCTCCCTGAGTGTGTGTGCAGTGGTTTAATCTAAAATTTCTAAATACGTTTATGTTTTAAGTATTTTAATATTCAATTAGTCCGAACAATAAGACAACTTAGAATTAAAGAACCCCTATTAGTTAGGGATCAATCAAATCTATTTTACCTATCGCTCGATTTTACATATGTTCTTGAATTATTACTATTTTTTATTGCCGTGCATAGCACTGGTTCATGCTAGTAATAGATTTATCAGAAAATATATTATAAAGATGTAGTATTGGGAAACTTCAATATTTGAGAGCATGACTACTATTAAGGTGGATCCTCCACATATCATGGTCACCATAAATAGCCGGTCTAACTGTCAAAGTGCTTTCCAAAAAAATAGTAAAAAAGAAGAAGAGAGACTTGAAAACTTCTAGGCCGACCATAGATAGTATCAACCTATAATAAGAAAGCAAAATTGACCACAGACAACAGGAGAAGTTTTAGTCCCAATGGAGAGAGGGGACCCAAAATGAAAGGAAATGCACAAGGAAAGGTGCAAGAAAGAAGGGCAAGCCATAGAAAATTTTGCGGGGAGTATTGAGAGGTGGTAATTCAGAGATGCATCTGCCTATAAATGGATATGGTGGGTGTGGAGAATATCCTAAGCTCTGGAAGAAGAAGCAAATTTCCCTTGTTCTTCTTCTTGAAAGAAAAACAATAAAAGAATAACAAGAAGAAGAAGATCAAACATAGAAAACCAGAAAAGTGAAAAAGAGGGGGAGACAAGTCCGCAGCCTGCAAACCAGCCATTATGGGTAGCGTTATGTTGTTCAAGGTGGCAGCTATATTTTTGCTGGGCCTTTTGGCTGGTGGGGTTTTGGTGGTAAGGGCTGAAGACCCTTATTTATACTACGATTGGAACATCACCTATGGGACAATCTCCCCCTTGGGTGTCCCCCAGCAAGGCATCCTCATCAACGGTCAATTCCCCGGACCTAAGATCAATTGCACCTCCAATAACAACATCGTGGTCAATGTGTTCAACAACCTCGATGAGCCTTTCCTCCTCTCATGGTACGGCATCCAACAGAGGAAGAACTCTTGGCAAGATGGTACCCTCGGAACCATGTGCCCAATCCAGCCCGGAACAAACTTTACATATCATTTCCAGGTTAAGGACCAAATCGGAAGCTACTACTATTTCCCAACGACAGCCTTGCATAGGGCAGCTGGGGGCTTTGGTGGCCTACAAATCTATAGTCGCGATCTCATCCCTGTTCCCTTTGACTCACCCGCTGACGATTTCAGCATTTTGATGGGAGATTGGTACAACAAGGGCCACAAATCTCTTAAGAAGCTCTTGGATAGCGGTCGTTCCCTCGGCAGGCCTGATGGAATCCAGATCAATGGCAAGTCTAGCAAGGTTGGCGACAGCAAAAGCAACGAGCCCTTGTTCACAATGGAGGCAGGCAAAACCTATAGGTACAGGGTATGCAACATCGGGATGAAGACATCCCTTAACTTCAGGATCCAAGGCCACTCCTTGAAGCTGGTGGAGTTGGAGGGTTCTCACACTGTCCAAAACGTGTATGACGCCCTTGACTTGCACGTCGGTCAGTGCATGTCGGTGCTGGTCACTGCCAACCAAGACCACAAGGACTACTACTTTGTGGTGTCTAGCAGGTTCACCAAGAAGCCGCTTACTTCGGTTGGCGTCATCCGCTATGCCAACGGCAAGGGGGCAGCCTCTCTTGAGCTCCCGTCACCCCCACCAGAGACCTCTGTTGGAATTGCTTGGTCTATCAACCAGTTCCGCTCATTCCGCTGGAACCTTACTGCCAGCGCTGCACGACCCAACCCTCAGGGCTCCTACCACTACGGCCAGATCAATATCACTCGCACCATCAAGCTTGTCAACTCGAGGGTCCAAGTGGACGGAAAGCTTCGTTTTGCAATCAACGGTGTCTCCCACATTGACTCCCTTACCACCCCGCTTAAGCTGGCAGAGTACTACGGAGTCCAGGATAAGGTACCGTTCAAGTATGACATGATGGAAGACGAGCCTAAAGAAGGTGCAAATGCCAAGGTTGTGGTGGCTCCAAACGTCATTAACGGGACCTTTCGTAACTTTGTGGAGATAATCCTAGAGAATAGGGAGAAGACGATTCAAACATGGCACTTGGACGGGTATTCCTTCTTTGCTGTGGCGATTGAGCCAGGGAAGTGGAGCCCAGAGAAGAGGAAGAACTACAACCTGATGGATGCAGTGAGCAGGCACAACATCCAAGTGTACCCGGGATCGTGGGCAGCAATCATGACAACATTAGACAACGCGGGGATGTGGAACCTAAGGTCAGAGATGTCTGAGAGATCATACTTGGGACAACAGCTCTACGTCAGCGTCCTCTCTCCAGCACGATCTCTTAGGGATGAATACAACCTCCCGGACAACACCCAGCTCTGTGGCTTTGTCAAGGCCTTGCCCAAGCCCGCTCCTTACACCATATAAATATCTGAAACGCACACACCTCCCCGCTCCCAACATTGCATTGGCAATGCATTGTGTTGTCAAGATTGGGAGATCATAGCAGTCATCAGAAAAAAAACAAGACAGTCAAATATCAATCGAAGCCAACAAAATCAATGCCATTGCAGTATTTAACATACATCAAGACAAGAGAAAGAAACATACAGAAAGAGAGAGAGAGGGTGGGGTGTTGAATACAAGGGGTTGAACAACCCAACTTGGCTGATAATGCCTTGTCAACCTTACGGAACTTTTGTCTTTTAACTTTATTTGGCTACCTCTATTTGTTACTATTTGTTTTTATCTATGCTTTCATCCATTTTGTGGTTGGGTACATTTATTTGTTGCCACCTTTCCCCACGTTTTTCCTTTTATTGATAGAGTTCAGGCTTTATAATCGGTTCCCAAAGGTATATATGTTCCGGGTTAGTGCTTAAATTGATTTGGGATCCTCTTATTTTCAGCACAAAATAATACTAAAACGAAGAGAAAAAAATCATTTTTTGATGAGGCAAAATTAATCTCTTCGTCCCCAAAGATAAAAGGAGTGCTCCTGGTCATTTTCAAAACCTAAAACACGTAGTTGTACAAATTACTAATTCAAACATGATGTGGTTGCGAATTAAAAAAAAAAACATGATGTGGTTGAAAGACTACCGAAAGAGAGAGCAAGTGTCAACTAGCTTGCATCAACTAACTAAAATAAGTACTTATTTAAAATGACTCGTCTGATTTAAGACTCCCATAATTAAACACCACCTAATCTCAACTTCTCCCAAATCTACACCTGCCTCATGCCACTAAAACTTAAACAAACTTTTTAATCAAACAAAAGCTGTTAACTTTTTCCTTTAATATAGATATATATATGTGCACCGTTTTATTCTCATTTTCTGAATCCAAACCCTAAAAAGATCAAGCTCTTCCGCATTGTTCTCTTTTTTTTTTTAGATCTCATTTCAACTCTCCTCACAAATCCTAGATTGAATTCCACAATGCCCTATCCGTTCAAAAAAGGAAAAAAGCAAAAACCACAATGCCCTCTCACTATCAGAAACATCACAACCTGTACAGTGAGAAGATGAAGCAGATTAAGGTGCCAACATTTATTGCATTCTCATTCTCAAGCAATTAACTGAGATCAACCACACCCACCAGGATTCTAAAACTTAAACAAATTTTTGTGAACCCTTGATACAACTCGACATGTTAATGAAACTCTGTTTTCAAGTCTGTGGATTGTCTGAACATCTTCACTTTTCTTCGTGTCAAATGCATTTTCTGGTCCGGACAGGGGTTGAATTGCTACATGACTTTTCAGACATTCAACAGCATTCACAACCTGTACAGTGAGAAGATGAAGCAGATTAAGGTGCGGCTAATTCATTTGGCATGACCGCCGTTTAAGATTTGTTTAAACATATAGTGTTAGATACAACACTCAAAGTTCTGTATTTGCTCATGCTCAGGCACATTAACTTGCTTATCTTACCCCATCGTATTGTTGGACCGCACTATCTTTAATGCCGTGCAAGTAATCTGAAAACGAAATAAATAACATTTCAATAGACCAATGAAATTGTAGCGCTATAATTGTAAGCAAGAGAAAAGGAATGATGATGTAATCTACCTGAGTATGCCTCATCTTTGAAAATAAGTAAACTGCGAGGCATCAATAGGACTGAGAAAGCATGGTGACCATTCAACCCTTTTTCAGTTTCAAAGTCACCAGCTCCTCCATCAGGAAATTTATCCTCATCGTCCTTTATCACCATATTTGTGCACAGTTTCAAACTTGAGTGGGGTGTAAAATCCATAACCACAGGTGAGCCAAGAGACAGAATTGCCACTACTGGAAGATAGGCAGGCCCATCCTGATGTGGCTGCATAACAGAGAACCATTACTGGATGGTATTAATTAAATCCATTATCCAGCCAAATACAAATCTAAATCTGCATCGAGCAAAGCAAAAACTGAACAAGAATGATTCATAAATCAAAAAATTTCCCCGTCTATTTAACTACTCCCCCATTTTCTGACTAAAACCTATAAAGAATTTTAGCTTGAACAAAAACTCGAAGCATCAAGATTCTCAAGGGATAACCCTGACCCATGGACATTTGGCACAAGAGAGCACTAATTGATGGATATAAGAGGAAGTTATCGATATGTGCAAGCATGCAGAACAAACCATTATTCCTTGGTTAGGGCGGTATTCATTGATGAGCACATGATTAATTGCTGAGGGGAACAGGCATGATTCATCAGATATTCTTTCTGTAATCCTTCTTATCCATGGAGGCACTGCACCAGAGAGAGAGAGAGAGAGAGATTACAAATTCAAAGCTTTCAATGTTTTGCATGTGTTTGATTTAATTTCAGTCAGCTAAAACGTATTGGAATACGAAATTCATGGAACGAGCATGCTTTTGTTTGCTTATGATTGAACTTCAAACTACTTTCAAAACATGATTGTAAAAAGTTATTTTCACAAGAGTCCTCCACAAAAAAAGAAGCAGCTATTTTTGTGGACGCCTTCACTGATCAAATGCCTCGCCATGCAAAACCCTCCCTTTACATCCTTTCAACTCCTAGTAAAAGTAAACATACTGAACCCATCTTCCCCGTTACAACTTGTCGTAGACTGCATCACCTCTCAAAGTAAGAATATATCCAAAAGTCTGCCAAATTGATCCATCCCCAAATCTTGAAGGAATCTTCTGAGGTCAATGTCCTAAAACATGGGCTTCCATAGTTAATCCACCACAGAAGCCTCCCTATTGACTGCCAACCGATAGATGGTTGGGACGGCCCTAACTAGCATCATTCCACCCCAGCACCTATGTCTCCATAACTGAGCCTATCCCCTGCCCCCACCTTAAACACTTGCCATTCACCAAACTGACTCCCTTGAAGTTAAGTCTTCCCTCACCAACTGATTCCCTTCCACAAACCGTTGCCCTGAGAACAAGCAACTTTGTTGCACTCATTTTCATACCAAGCCATTATATCCCCATATAGAACTCCCCCCTCCCACGAGCAAGCCTCCACAACATTTGCGTGATAAAGCTTTGTTAGCAATAACGGAACCACTTGTGGGCTATGGGGATACTTCAAGTTCACACGACCAATTGGGAAGTATTTTCAGGAATTGGGAAGTTCAAAATGATGTGTACTAACTAACTACTCCATAAAATTTGAACATAGAAGCTATGTTACAAATACATGTAACTAGATGTCCTGAAAACAGAAACCAATGGGGACATATTCAATTTTGAGTAAATTTATAGACATATAAATAGTGCCCCTGTTCTGAAAGTCGTGTAACAGTAAAAATACGAGCAACGATATAATCTATCTACGACTTACAATCTTGGGCCAGAAGACCCTTATCATGGACAACACCACCTGCCACGACCACAGACAGACCCAAAACAAACGAATTCATTAATGCAAAAGAAAACTAAGTCTGAATAATAAAAAATTAAGAGAAGAAGGGATTTTGTATCATATATATTATTACCCCAGTTCTGTAGTCTCCTATTCTTCAAAGACTTCCACTTGGATACGGGACCTTGGTAAATCTACAAAGACCAAGATAATAATAGAGCAATGAGACGACAGCTGATGTATGAATCATCAACCCAAACTAGAATCACAAAGCAGCTTATTATTGAGAACACAATCGGAATCAAAATCGAAATAGAGGAGGGTTTTTGGAAGCTGATGATCATCACGTTATTAAGGAGCTGTTGTTGATCGGCATCTGTGATGAAATCGGGAATGTAATACAAAGTGGGCACAGACCCAACTACAAAGCTGCTCAAATCCTCCCCTCTTTCCATTCTCCCGCGGTGGGTATGGATGGTGGTGGCAACGAAGAGGGGGCGACGTAGAGGTTTTTCTTTTGATAAAGGCGATGAAGGAGGTTGAGAAGGGGGCGTTGTGTTTGTGTTTTGTTTTTACTAGTAGTACTACTTTTGGATAATCAAATCAAATAAAATTCATATTAGTAGAAAAATTATTTGCGTAAACACATAATTTTTAAATTTGAAATTACTTTCCTTTTCTAAAAGTTTTTTTTCTAAGTGACTAGCCAAGGTTGAAAATAACACTTTTCCTAGGCAATTTGGTTTGGACGGTTGGAGATGCTCTTAAATGCCCAATTTTTTGTTTTTTTTTGGTACATAGGAAAATGAAACGCCCAACTTTTACATATAAACTTAGCTAACTTTTACATATAAAGTCAACTTTCAAAAAAAAAAAAAGGAAATTTTTTTTTTTACATATAAAGTCAGCTATCTATAACTCGCTTGCTCTATGCACTTCTTTGTCTCGACTTGATGGAGGTCATCAACTGTAATAACACAATTGAGAATCTGTATATTCCAGATTTTTAGATATAAATATCATAGCTTCTAGAATTATAATTAAGTTCCTGTAAAAATTGGTACTGTTTCCCAAAAAAAAAATGGCTTTTATGAAACTTTGGGATTTGGAGAATTTCATTTTTTTTAGCTTTTCAAAATTTGTAAAATCTGAGAATCTAGTATCTAGAATTTTAGGTAACACTCCATACTAATTATGAAAAACTAGAATCCCAAAATTAGCATACAAATTTTCCCGTAAACACTGAGAATCTATTATCTAGAAATTTTTCTCGTAAATTTTCGCATAAAAATTTGGAGAAAGGATTTATCCTCGGTCCTTTCTCCAAATCAAGACCCGTTGTAGTTAGCCCTTTCATATACTAAATCATACAGTACCAATTAATACTTGCTGAAGTACTTGGTCACATACATATAAAGGATTTTACGTTTTATTTTAAATCTCAATGAAACTCATACCAAAATCTGGAAAAGAAAATATATATGGAGGACTATTTTAAGGGTTATTCTACCCTTCCTTGCGAAAACCACTCTCTCCTCTCCATGTTGGCGCTTCACTATTCTTAAAAAATGGAGTAAATAAATACTGTACAAATGTTGGTGCTTCACTGGATGCATTATCACTAGGCCACAAGGCACGCGCTATTGTTTGTCCGTACCACTTGGAAAAAAGATTTAGTTGGTTCAATAGCCATGGCCAAACTAAGAAGAATTAGAATAGTAAGTTGTGAATGCAACCCGAAAGTACGTATATAATTCGTTGGTGACCCGTGATTGTCTGCAATGCATGACTCCAGAGACCTGTTATGTTACATTTGTTTTTCATTTTTGTCTGGTTCGATTCGATATTGTTAGGCTATTCTATATAAATAAATGCCGTCTTGAGGGCTTCAGGGCATATTTTACTAATAAGAGTTACAGGATATACGCGCTCCCTTTTCCCTTAATTCCTATTTCATAGACGATAGCCATTACCGCACATTATTAGAAATGTTGAGGCTACACGATAAACAGCTCCCTAAATCAATGAAAACATCTCCGTAAATTATGTAGGAGTTACAGAAAAAATCCATAGCCACAACTTGAACCGATTGATGCAAACAAAAGAATATCCAAGCAACTTCACGGACCTGGTTCAAAAAAAAAAAAACTTAATGGACAAGGATATAAAAGTCTCAGATAATCAAATCAGTACTGCAAAGCTAGACACTCCAGTTCAAGAAGGGGCGTCAAACAGGAATTGATTGGAGAGCAGCACTCGAGACACAACATCTTTATAATTTAAAAATCCCATTTAGAACGATACCGAGAATTAATAATTTTTATTGCCTTGCACGTCATATAACCAGTAACCAAAGAAGTTTGTGATGAGATATTGTAGAAATGATCCACAAAATAAACGATCATCTAACAAACCATTGCATAAAAATCGAATAACAACAGACACTGAAATGCCGTAATTACCTTTGTAAAGTACTCTATTTAACATTTGACCTTCAGAGGTCAGATAAATCAATGCTTCACAAGATTACACTTTCCGTAAAAGCAAACTTTGCAATAACGAAGATCTAACCAGCATTATCAATTATCTGAGAATGAAAATCAATATAGGAAGAAGGCATTGACTTATTATGCTACTATCAAAGGCAAAAAATGTCATCACAATGTCAACCAAAGGTTATATGTATACAGCCAAATCATCATATTAAGAGGCCATCAATGTTCCGTTTGCCTTCAGGGCCTTTTGTATACCACAATGAGACATAATCACCATAAGTAACTTGCCGGTATCGGGGCGGAGAAGATTCTGTGATGAGCTCAGAAGCAGGGGATATTATTGTTGTCTTTGCTGGGTCATGAAATGTGGCAACTGAGAGTCGCGCCTTGCTGGCGTTAGTTATGGCCCGATGTTGAGCACTTCTATACAAGCCATTAGTAATAATCTGCAGGAACACATCAGACAGGAAATTTATGCTATTTGGTAAAATCATTTGGATGCAAAAATCAACAATGAACAACCCTTTCAAAGCTCTATTTTATAAGGACTCTATGCCATTCCTTAACCGCTATCTTGCACCAGGAGCCCCTATTCTTTTGAGAAATATTATCCAGGGATCATTACTTTTTCAGTCATTTTACGTAGTCAAACCCCACAAACGTTTAAAGAAAGAGCGTGGTTATCAATCAGCTCAGTTAGGTATCTCAACCAAGACAAGGTAGCAAAACATTAACTTCTGACTTAGAGAATAATAAGCTAACACTAGAAGCAAGCACATATGTATGCAGTGCTATACCTGGGTTTTCATCTGCAATTGTTGTATATAGCTCGGTCTTTATGCACTCAAATTTGGGTAGATGGGTTGATTTCCTAGTTTTGAGAAACCAAAATCGGCGGAAAACGGTTTTGCTAACCTCAGCCCACTGGGCGGATGATAATATACACATAATTCCAAACAAGTTCAGATATCAATGCATATATTACGGATATTAATACACTTTCACAAATATCAATACACCTTTCTCAGATATCAATGCACTTTTTACCTATTATCTTTCACCCTTTGGGCGGATGTTAGAATAATCTATTTCCTTATTCAAGATTTGAAATCCTTCAAGAAAACACTGTATCTAAACGAGAAAACCGAAATCCATAGATTGGAGTCATTGGGCATCCTTTCATAAATGCATATATATCCAAACAACTGATTTGATATTCATAGACTGGAATCCCTAACCTTTCAAAATCTATGGATTAAAAACATACACGATTTCAAATCTCCGTTTCCGAACAGACCCTAAGGGTAGAGCCAAATCACTAGTAGGCAAGTTCGCACTTAGCCCAAGGTCGCCAAAAAAATCCCTGCAACATTCCTTCTTGTCCAAGGTATAAGACCTGATCCTAAATGCACGTGCATGTAATATGATATTTTATCTCCTTGTCATTTGGCATTTTATTTGAAAAGTGTGTTCACTAGGGCTGCAAACAAGTTGAGCTGAGTCAAGTTTTTGGTTGTTCAAGCTCGGCTCACTAGACAAATGGGTCAGCTCAAGCTTGGCTCGCATGATTTTACCTTAGCTCGGGCTCGGCTCACTGGAGCTCGACTTAATGCGATGTTCACAGGTGAGGAGGAAGGGCTGGGTCCTCAAGTTAAATATGATTCTCTCCTTACTAGAGTGTGAACTTTTCCAATGTGGCTCATGCAAAATACTTTTGTTAGAAATCTTACTTGTCCCACATCAAATAGGAAGAGATTCACCGGCTAATGTTTTTGCCATAAAGCCTTTCACTTCCTTATTCTTCTGCGTTGGACAGTTGTGCACGCTATACTAACACGTGCCACTATTTATTAGTGAGTTCAACTAAGTTAATAGCTCACAATCGGTAATCACTGCTAGCAGCACATATTAAATACTTAGAATAGACTATTCCCAGGTATGGCTCGCCAGCTCCATCGAGCCTGAGCTATTGTTGGCTTGTGCCCGGCTCATTTTTAAAACAAACTAAAGAATTTGGCTCGAGCTCGTTCGTTTAGCTTTCGAGTCGCGTTCCAACGAGCTTTTTTCGAGCCAAGCTTCGAGCTGCTTGCAACCAGCTCGCCTCATTTGTAGCCCTAGTGTTACAATTGTTGGTGGATTGCCAATTATAAAATCATGTGGATTGCTAATTATGCAGTTGGGATAAAAAAATAAGAATAAGAACAGAAGTTCACAGTTAAGACCTTGATTGGTTAGACTTGATTTTGTGGGATAACAGTACAATCCGTTAATAATTGAGTGATTATTTGTAATATAGCCATGAGGTTAGTTTATGTGTGGTTGCAAGTTGAGAGGCTGACATGCCGACTAATCTTTTTCTTTTGGCCACCTCATGCTTTAATTTGACACCAGGTTTATTTTGCACCTCATGTATATGTATTTTCCACATCTTGCTAGCAGAACATTAGAAGAGCAATGTGCTCTCATTTTTCCTCGTGCATGAGAGAGAGAGAGAGAGAGAGAGAGAGAGAGAGAGAGAAATGAGGAAAAGTCAAATCTAAGGTAAAGAGACTTCTTCAACTCTAATTTGTTAGTTTAAAGGAAAATTATGCTCTAATTTGTATGGCCACCATGAATCCTTACATTTTAAAGCTGGTAGTCTTGTGGTTGAAGTTGTAAGAGGTATTTGGTTGAACTTGGAATGCACAAAACCAAGGTTTGATCTCGCATTATTTCGTCTGTTAGAAACTAGACGCTTAGAGTTTTTCAAATATATAACCCTTGCACCCTAATTATTCCCGAGCAAATACAGACTTCAGTTAGAAGTTGACAAAAAAATCTGTTTCTGCTTTCTGATTTCAGAAAAGGTCAGTAAACTTCTGAGTGATCATGTGATACATGCTAAAATCGGTTTTTATCTATGACCTGTCGTTTAGAAGCATTGAAGTCTATTTATTTAACGGTTCAACTATCTTACCTCTGACTCATTGTAAATCCTGCATATGTTCGGAACAGTGTGTGCATATCAGTGAGTTGGTAATCCTATTCTGAGATTGAAGTTTTCAATCACTTGGACTTACCATTTAGTCTACCTTAAACACATTGTATACTAGGTTCCCATACATTTGTTGCGTTGGGAAAAAATGTCATGAGATGTAGGTTAGAAGTAGGTGTGAACTCTAATCATGTTCATGCATGTCATTTGCATTTGGACATGAGTTTGATGTGAACCTTATGGAATGTTTCATAGCTCATATTTCAGGCGAGGACAACGTAAAGACCGTCACTGTTATGCAATGTTCTAAAAGTCGCTAGGCGCTAGTCAGGCGGTTGGCCACCTTCGAGCTTCAAGGCCTAGTAATCGGCGCATAGCAATTAGTAGTCGGCGATTAATGGGCGCAAGCAATTAGTCAGATAGGCCCCACCAGCGATAAATTGCCGGTTGATTCCAATTTTTAGAAAGCTGCTGTTATGTCTCCGAAAAAAGGGAGTAGAGTCGATAGCGGAGTCGGTTTTTTTGTAAGGTGAGAGTGTACAACTTTATAATGATTGGTATGTTTCTTTTGTATCTATTGGTGTTGCTCAAGTGCTATGTTATACATACACTATGAAAGGTCTACTTACTATTTGAAATAGCTTGGAGATAATTGTTGCTTTCGATGGATCAAATTATACTATGTGAATACAAAGTCAATCTTATGCCTTTTGTGCCGATGTGTAGTTTGCAAGCTTGGTTTTCGCTTACATCTTTGAGCAAACCTAGTTGTTGCTTGCCTTTGGTTGATTGGCATTTGGCAACTCAGTTGTTGTTTGCAGGTAAGCTTGGTTGTTGTTTACTGTACCGATTGATTACAAATTTAACTTGCTAGCACCTACCCTTGGTGATAAAGAATGACCATTTGTCACCGCCACTATATGTGACCATGTGTAGTGGCGGACCCAGGAATTTGACATAGCGGGGGCACCAATTTTTTTTGTAACCGTAATATACGAGTTACAGTTAAGC
>JAOTQK010000005.1:25177268-25201064 GCA_025642025.1 Rhododendron ferrugineum
GGTTGAAACAAAGAGAAATGCATCTAGATGATGCAATAGTTGAGGATACGCCACCTTCGAAGATAGCACAAGAAAATAATGATGTGGAAGGCTCCTCGAAGATACGGGCAAGATTTGGGAGTGTACCACGAGGGTTGAAGGCCAAACATTCCTCGACTTGATTTGGGAGTGTACCACGAGGGTTGAAGGCCAAACATCCTGTAGACACCCCAATTTGGACTCCTCGAATTTCCTTAATTTGTGACCCGGAGGCTCCCCAGTGATGAATTTGGATGAGACAAGCCTTGAACCAGCTAGAACCATACTTCTTGGGGGATTTTAAAAGGAAAAATAAAAAGTTAAATTTAATCTCAAGCGCTTAGGAGCAGTTCTGAGCGCTCAAAACAATTTTCCAAAACCATGAGCCTGGTTCACTCCAGAGCGCTCGAAAGTGTCAGTCCCAAGCGCTCAAGACCATTCCCGAGCGCTCGGGACCTCAGTGCTGCCCAATGGGTGATAAAATTCCTCACTTTTCATGCAATGCATCATTTTAGCCGTTTGGGCTAGGTTTTACCTGTAGAGCCCTCTGCCTCAGATGACAGGGAATCCAAATCATGAGGAATTTCCCTCCTATAAAGATTTCATTCATCTCATTTTATTTTTCAAATCAA
This sequence comes from Rhododendron ferrugineum, assembly GCA_025642025.1. NCBI lineage: Eukaryota > Viridiplantae > Streptophyta > Magnoliopsida > Ericales > Ericaceae > Rhododendron > Rhododendron ferrugineum. The sequence continues at coordinate 25,177,919 of JAOTQK010000005.1, forward strand.
ACCATAGGTTATCTTGGCCTATAAATAATCTGACTCCAGCTGAGAACAGGACCACGAAATCTCAGTCCCAAAAACCTCCTCATTGCCAAAAAATCACTTTCAATCTTCTTTTTCGTTCAAAAAACACCTTACAACTCAAAAGGGTCTGTAAAAGTACTAACACTTAGAGAAATGCAGGAAGTTTAGAAATGATTCTTTGATTCTGAACTTCTTGGATCTCCCTTTTCAAAGTCAATCAAGAAGCAAGGTTCACATTAAAGGTAGAAATTTCTCTACTTTGGTTTCAAACAAAAGGGTTGTTCTTCCTTCTGAGGGAAGTCTCTCGTCCCTTCCCCAGTCTTTCATATTGGGTGTGGGGTTGTAGAGACTTTGGTGTAAAAACAAAAGCAAAGGGATCACGAAACCTATTTTTGAAACCTGCTGGAAACACTCCCGAGCACTCGGGAGTACTCTTGAGCACTCTGGTTTGTTTCTAGTTTCATTTCCTGCATCCTTAGCAAACATCCATTGGGAATGAGAAGTATTCTGAAAATAAAATGGCTTTATTGCGACATGTCAATGTAGATAATCTGTATTCTCAGATTAAAAATCTATTTTCTCTAACATGCATCAAAAAACAAATTGTTCATTACCAAAAAGGTGGTTTATCTGCATAAAATGGTTTTGGAATAAGTAACATGTCGAAATAAGTCTGTTTGGTGCTTAAAAGGGTACTTGGTGTGTAGCTCACTCTCGAGCGCTCGAGACCATTCCAGAGCGCTCGGGAGCATGCCCATACAGTTACAGCTCATTTCTTTTCTTGCATTGTCAAGCTCATGAATCTCTCAGGATCTGCTCTGTTTTTCTCCAAAAGGGAAACATAGACCTTTTGTTGCAAAGGCAAGGAGGCATGGCTTGGTGGATTGGAATTTTTCTTCAACCTGTCAAGCCCTCTCCTGAGCCTATCACATGTTCAAAATAATTTTAGTTTTCAGCTTTAGAACTATATCTTGCCTGTACCTAAAAAAATCTGCAGGGATGGACAGCGGCATTCCAGAGCGCTTGGGAGTACTCCCGAGCGCTAGGGAGTGAATTCAGTAGCAGATGTTCCTGTTTTCTGTCATGGTGTATTATTCATCAACATTTCATCACACATTGTTCACGGGCACCTGCATACACTCTTTACTTGATATACTTGTGGATACTTGCTACTTGTCTAATGAAATAAGGCCTTCTTTTGAAAAATCCCGTGAACATTTAGTAGAGACCGATCTTGTATCGGCCGAGGGGGGTGCTGTAAAACCCTTCCCCCTCGTAACGTGGCTTCCGAATCCTTAACGAATCTCTGGTTTTCAAATCAAAATGGTTTCTCGAGTGGCAAACCATAAATCCGGGTGGCAAACCATAAATCCGGGTGGCGACTCTTCAAATTTTTCAACTCGATTCAAAAACGGTGTTTTTCGGGCCGCCTCGATCCACCCGGGGCTGTGGTAGCCCACACATCCTCAACTTAATCATGTAATGTTGTTCATGTTTTTTCCTTTTTGTGATGGTAATTTAGCCACGTTCCTTGATTTAAGATCAAGGGATACTATCAGTTTTTGTTGTGTGGTTGACCAAAATGATGATAAAGGGAGAAAACATGTGAAGTTGTGGTCAACTTATCATGTTTTACCCACCAGTGAGTTTTGATTCTATATAATCTGTGTTCCATGATATAAATTTGCAAACCAGAAATCATTGCCAAATGATGCTAGTTTATGGTATATATATTTTTTTATATTGGGCAAGACCAGTTTAATTAAAAATTATCCAATATTGAATGGTAAGTATTTCATAAAACATGATCAATTTATCATGGATACTTTAAACATGCCTGTTGGCCAACTTAATCAATTCTTGCACAATGGCTATGATCGTACCTTGTTGCGGAAAAGAGGATGAAGAAGCACGAGGAAGAGGATGAAGATGGAAGAGACGTGAGATTTAAATACTGTGAAAAACCATTACCGAGCAATCAGTGGGATTGTGGGAAGTTTGAAACTAATCACATCCTCTTTTCCCTTGTTGTATCTTTTATTTTGAAAGAAGATTGAGCCGTAAATCTAGGAATTTAAATTCCCCCCCCTCTCTCTCTCTCTCTCTCACACACACATATATGTTTAATATCTATATCTATATTATAAAATAGAATAAAGGGTAATAAAGGTAACTTACATATTGCAAGGATAAAAACATAAGCATGAAAAAAGGAGGGGATGGATTCTTACATAGCATGGAAAAAGAGGATGCATATTTTAATATTCCTTAATTTTATTTAATAAAAAGAAGACTGTACCCCCATTTGAAATTAATGGCAATGTCAAAAATTTTAAATTTCAAATGCATAAAAATCTAGATTTTTAATTTTAGTACAAAATATAAAAACTGCATATTTTTCTCCAAAGATAAAGGAATGAAACACCACCTTACCCCTCATATATGATTATGAAAACTTACAATTTCTCTTATAATTGAACAATGAATAATTACCGAGACTTTTTATTCTGTGATTCAATATTTTTGAAAAAGACATTTTTTTCCTATACTTGGCCAAAATTTAAAAGGGGAGATAACCAAATTGAACCCTGATTAACAGTCTTACTAACACATTCACCATACTCCCAAACACTATCACAACATCAAAACAGATAATTCAACTATTCTTCGAACATCCGATACACAACGATACACATATATCTGTATCATTACATTAATGAAAACAAAACTCCATTCAAGATACGATCGTCCTCATTCAAAATAATTGAAGAAAAAAAATTAAAATTACAGGTCTTTATAGGTCGTTTGATCGTTAAAATTTACTAACATAAACAAAGACAAACCACATTGTCTTATTAAAAAAACTGGTATATGTGGATCTTGTTCTTTTTCAGTAATGCTCACACAGTCATACATAGTTTTTTCTCCCCAATATTTTTGGATGAGCGCAATTCACCTTTGTAAAAACTTATTCACGGAGATTTGTGAATAAGTTTTTATCCACCAGAAAATATACTGATGTTAGTATTTTAGATTGTGCTTAATTGTACCAATGGTCCCCATACCCTACAAAAAATTGAGTCTATTGAGTCCCCCACGTATGAAATCTGTAATGTTTCCCCGTTTCGGAACGCGAAATAAGTACTTATTTTTTAAGAAAGCAATTTCAAGCTAAAAAACGATGGGCTTATTGAAATCTAAAAATATGCAATATGGATCTGGTTTAAAAGATCTCATTGAGATCTTTAAAACGGTGCAAAAAAATTTGAAAAATTATTTTTTATTTACATTTTTTTTGAGTTTGAAAATGTGAAGTAAATACTTATTTTTTAAGAAGGTGTTCTGGAACGGGCTCCGTCTAAATTGTGAGGGGGTGTTTCCACCGGGGCTGTAAACGAATCAAGCAACTCGCGAGCTCGGTTTGACTCGGCTCGGCTCATTTAGTAAACGAGACGAGCTTGAGCTCGAGTTTTCGGCTCGTTTGACAAAAGCTCAGTTCGTTATGGGTGGCTCGGCTCGCTTAAAGAGGCTCGTTTAGTAAATGACTCAGCTCAGTTCGATAATGGCTCGGCTCGATAACTTATTCACTGTCGAAAATAACTTAACATTTCTCAATAACTTATTCACTACATGCTACCGAAAACACCTAATAACTTTTTAACCACAAATAAAATTCTACTACAAATTTTTCACCATAAAAACACCCTGAATGTAGGGGTAGGGGTATTTACGCAACTTTGCTACAAATAATGAGAGCTCCTCCTTCAACCTCCAAATAGAAACCTAGCCTACCAAAGTAGAGTACCAGCTATCTCATCCCTACAAAAAAATCAGAGATCAAGGCCTCTTTCCCAAAGCCTCCCTCGCCATCGCACAGTCTGCACGACGAAGCTCCGTCGACGCAAGTCTCCTCAACGCCTCTACAACCGTCACTCGGGAGATCTCAGAGCGTACGACGTTCCCTCCGTCGACAGCCGCTGCTGGTGGTAAGAGTTGTAGTTTTAATTGTATAATTCGGCGCCTGGAAGGAATTCATGAAATACATAAACTTCAAAAAGAATGTGGGGTACTGAGGGGTGGAGTTGATTCACCGAAATTGGGGGATCGGTGGGTAGCTCACGACAAGGGTGGATAAATGGATGTGGTGGTTTCCACGAGTTTGTCGGAATAAATGGTGTTGGTTGGGCAAAATTTTGGTAGGGAGTGCGAGTATTTCTTATCAACAGGATTATGATTTTCTTGTGGGCTGGTATAGTGGAGGGGAGTACGAATGGTAGGCTGTTGTTGAGTGGTGGACAATAATAAAGAGTTTGTTTTTTCCTTTTCTTCTAATTTCTGAATTGTGCTGAGAAAAAAATTGTATACAATAAAAAATTCCATTTTTGTAGCATAGTTACACAGTCACGCCTGCATTTGAGGGTCAATCTGGACGGAGTTAGTTATGAGGATCATTTAGAACAGATTTTACACATGACGGATTTAATAGACTCATTTTTTTATTGGGGACCAAAGTGTCACTTCCCTAATACTTTGGGGACTACCGGTAAATTAAGCCGATTGGATTGCGATTGGTTTTAAATTGATGTATGTTGATTGTGGATTATGTTGTCATAGTAGTCAAAGACCTAGTGTTGACAGAGTCTCTCTAAAATCAGCATTTGCTAAGAAGTGAACGTTTTAAGTATCTTGGCTCATTTGTCAACAAGGGTGGAGAGATTACGGAAGATGTAACACACATAGAATAAATTGGATGGGTCAAGTGGTGGAATGCTTCGGAAGTGTTGTGAGGATTCCCACCAATTGAAGGGGGAGATCGTAGGGGGAAACAAATTCATGTCTCTGATCCCATTTATTTAGGACTTAAGGCTTGGTTTGGTTTCGTTCCATCACTTTAAATTGCTGTGGAGAGAAACTGAGGTTCGACAAGTTTTTCTGGGTTCAAAATAGAATCACCCATCAAATTGATGAGTATAAGCCTAAACAAAAGAGTGTTATATATTATGAAAAAGGAGTGTGTCAGGATCATTTCTCTTATTTTTATGCTTATTTGATTTCCAATATGTATCCATCTGTACATAGTTAATTTTGTGATAAAATTCCTTCCCGAATTAAGTTTGTTCACTGAAATACTATGGTGAATAGTTTTCAACTTTATTGACTTTCTACACAATTGCTTTTCTAATCCCCTTCATGCCTCTGCACATCTTTATATCCGTGCACTGCAGTGGTTATTGTAGGTATTATACAACTGTAACGTACTAGGTTAACGGACGGACAGGACAAAGGGCAACTTCCAGACGCCATGAAACACCTCTCAGCAGCATCCACTTACTCTAATAGGAATCCTGTCAAATTCAGAATGTAAACAACTCTCTCACTGTGTGTTTGTGTGTTGCTTTCTGTTAGGATTATTTATTCAGTGTTGCACCTTTTTGGAACGCAGTCCAACATCCGACAATCTAGTTCCTATTCGTCTGGACATTGAGATTGATGGTCAGAGGTTCAGAGATGCGTTTACTTGGAATCCTTGTGGTATGCAATTTCCTTCACAACAGCCGCACCTTCCATCTGTCTCTGTGTTTCTTTCCCCACTCTTATTTCTAATTGATGGATTTGATTTTTGCTCTTTCACCAATTAATTACTAAGTTTGGAGAGACCCACCAAATATATAAGTTAATTCATGTGAGTCGACATGCATGGATCCTACCTATGTAGCACATATATGGAACTGGTATGTTACGTGTATGCCGCTATAACAAAGTCTGTGGCTGGGGTACGCCTGTAAAGAGAGATATTTTGCTATTTGGCCGCCCACGCTGGGATGACTCCTGTAGTCCCCTTGTACCAAACAAAAAGAAATGCTCAGCTAAGGTGTACGAACGCGGACATGCAACACAACCTGACATGGTCATTTCCAACAAATGCAGGATAGGACAAAATAGGGACAGGTTAAATACATACGTAAAAGGTAATTACTTGAGCAATAATTAACCCATGTTGCATGGATCCCCCATTTTGGGGGAAGCACCCATGTCGACATTACAGGACATGGGTGTGAGATTCACACCCGATATGGCTACAAGAATGTGGACTGGGCTGAAGAGCTTTGACTCGCAGGTGGCTGTAGGAGAAGAGTCAGAATCCAAACATCAATCTTCAGTAGTCAGGCTCTAAGAGTTGGAGATGATTGTAATGAAAACCACACATCGTCTCCCTTTGGAGGTGGAGATTTCAACACAATGTCCTGATTTCCACACATACAAATTTCTGCAATATTCAAGTTTTTCAATGAATTGTATTTCACATGAATGTGGAGGTTGTCCACGGCCTAATGTTAACAACATTTTTTTAAAAATCTTCTTTGTTCTTTTCTTATGAACTAATAATGTGTTTCATTTGTGATGGACTTGGGCCCCCAGCTTGTACATTTCTGAAAAAATGAAAAGGGAACAAAACAAGTTATTGCTCTGACAAGTTTGTGGTGTCTGTTGAGTGTTGTTTGACGCGTGCTTGACACAGACATGCCCTGTGCTCCAAAACTACGGTCTTATTTCTGTTCGAAACTAAAGAAATTGCTAGAATATTGTAGAAAGATTAATTGTTGTCTCGATAAGTGGAGACTTCCCCCAAAGAAAGCCCCTAAGATGGTGGTTAGGAAACGAGTCCAACAATGTATCTTAAACTGACATAGTATCAAAGTAGGCAATAGATGATGTTTCAAACCTGACCCTCAACCAACTAATGACATTATTTGCACGTGATTGGCCCACCTATGGAGACAGTTGGCCATACGTGAAAAGGGCGTAGTAACTAGTAATATAATTATTGAGTTATCCCTTTCTCTAATAACTTAGGATTGTAGATGAGTTGTTAGTCAAACACCCGTAATTCGTGTACCTGTGTTGTGACCACCCATCCTGGTTGGTTGGTAGAATTGGGGGAGGCCACTTGAAGCTTGGTGAGTGACTACAATGCGGCGTAAAGCCGTTGTTATGGCTCATCCTTCGACAATCGATAATATGTGAGCCTACTTGGCTGAGACAAAGGGTCATTAATGTGTTGATTGTTGACATTCTTTGTGCCTTGAAATGCCAACGCACATGCAATGCCTTCGCATCGACCTAGCAACTTGAAGAGGGAATATTCGCTCAAGCTCCTGAGACGCTTGCTTGACTTCAAGCTGGCCAAGCATAGGTTTCAGTAGCTGGATTCTCCCTCAGGTTGTAATGATTTCCATGAGTTAGAGAGTTCAGAGAACTCTCAGATACTTCCCACTTGGTACTCTGTTATGCCTCACATATATATATATATATATAATATATATCTCTCTCTGTGCTTAGTTGTTGGTCTGTCGTTTTCGTACCAAAAATATAATTTATAAAACCAAGGAATTAACTAGTATTCCAAAGAACAGTGGTTAAGTCCAGGATTGTCCGCAAGGAGTAAAAAGCTGAGTTGCAGTAGTTTCAATTAATTTCTAATTTAATTCGGAAAGTAAAGAGAAGTTGGATTTTGATTTGGATTTGATTAAACTAAAATTAAACTAGAAAGCGATTAAAGATTTTGTAAACAGAAGAGTGATGAGACTAGGGTTTCGATTCCACATTCCCCTTGCAATATAATCGTAATAAAACCTGGGGTAATTATAATCGTAATAAGATTGTCGCTAGGGCTTGTAATCCCTATCGATTTCGTCAAGAAGATTCACAGGACTCGTACACCGTAAAGGTTATCTCAACATAGCGCGGATCGTCTCACTGGATTGAACCAACGGCGCGACCCGTCTAACGCAGTATAACCCATCTCAGAGACTATCTTGGATAATTGAAAACTATTGTACGACAACACTTGATATCCGGAATACAAACACAATAGATGAATAGGAAAAATATGTTCTTTCATAAAAGCTATGAATTATCCCAAGTCATACAATTCATTGTTGAATAAAGCCCTAAAAATTAAACGATTACATTACTCGGAGAAAGTTTCCTCGTTACCCTAGACGAAGGATTTAGCCGCTCATCGTGGAAGGGATGACCGGGCAAAGACAGAACTCCATTGAAGCTTCTGCCGAATCTGTCGTGCTCTCTCTGTTATGTGTCGAAAAGATATCCCCTCGTGTCGCGGCTGCTCCCGTCTTTTATAACAGTACAGGCCGAAAATCCTACGAAGGGCCTCCGTGCAATTACTCGAGCTCCCAAGACTATAATTGGGCCTAGTGTTGGCCGCTCGAACCATACTCGTCAAAGCCATTTCTAATAGCCCAGTAGAAAGCTATAAGTATACTAGCAATCTAGCATGATTAATTGCTTTCCGGAAAGGGATTAATTGGACTGCTGCAACATAGACTTTTATCAATATTTTTTCCATTAATTTTCCAATTCAACTCGGTGTGCCATTTAATTGCTTCGCAAGCTCTGCAACGAGAAAAACGAGTATCAAACTCCAAATAATATAATAAATGGACATAACAAGAGTAAATTAGGGGGTGTAAATGGGCACATTTACGCACCTATCAGTTGTGCATTTTTTCGGGCGAGTCATTCATACTTCAGCTCCTTAGTCCTACTGAGGCCTTCTGTATGACCAAAACTAGGCTGGGGGTAATTGTTTTCTCTTGCTCTGAGTGTGTTGGTTCACCAGTAACGGCACGGTCCGCACTGTCGTCGATTGGTGTGTGAAGCCAATAGGTGCACATTTTTTGTTACTAATCAATAACTGCAGTCTGCACGTTTTCATGGCAACCAGAAAGAGAAAACTTATCGCTAATCTTCTTTTCTAGCTTGCTTTAATAGTTTCTTCTCGTGCTTGGATGCCAAGGTGGTCACCATTATATACTTTACCTAGTGTATATGTTTCATATCTGCTGGTCAAGAGAATTCGTTTGTGTAAAAATTGTTGTGTTAACGCCAAATAAATGATGGAACTGTCAGATGAGATTAACGTCGTGTGAGCATTTTTAACTGCTTTTGTTTGATATTTCGTTCCCTTGATGAGTATTTAGTATTGAAGACGTGTTAACGTTCTCGTTTTTGTGTAATGGATATTTGATGTATTTATATATCATAGATCCAGATTCAGAGGTGGTGATATTTGCAAAAAAGACAGTTAAAGACTTAAAGCTTCCTCCAGCTTTCATAACACAGATTGCTCAATCCATTCAAGTAAGTGGATGCTTGAAACACAACATTCCACAAGAGTTCAGCACCTTAACAACTTCCTGATTATCTTATTCTTGTACTTTTTCGATTATGTGTTATTGCAGTCACAACTGACTGAATTTCGATCACTTGAAGGGCAAGATATGTACACTGGGGAGAAGATTGTCACTATCAAGGTTTGTTTTGGTTAGCACATGATGCTTGTTCTTTCATATGCAAACAGAACTACATGTTTGTGCTAATGTTCAGCGTCTCGTTATTAGAAAACAAAATTATGGCCTTATTGGTGCTTCTTTGTCTTCCTCTTCCCAGCTTGATCTTCGAGTAAACCATACACTCATAAAGGACCAGTTTTTGTGGGTAAGTTTATTAGAGAACGAGTATCAGGTATCTCATGGGGTCAAATAGGATGGTCCAGTTATAGTAGTCAGTGCAGTTGTTTTTATGTTCTACATGCTTTCACTGCCGTAACACATTCTTGATTGATTACCAGGACTTGAACAACTTTGAGAGCAATCCAGAAGAATTCGCTAGAACGTTTTGCGCAGATTTGGGTATTGAAGACCCTGAAGTTGGTGTAAGTAAAGCAAGTAAACTACATCCTTTGGGCCCAAGAGTGATTTTTGTCACTGTAGTTTTATGTTTAACGTTAATCTTTTACTATCTTTTTCTACAGAGTAGATTAGTAGTGATGAGGCCGACTTGCGATGTGACATTTTAAGAAGATAATGTGCTGATTCACATTAGGAGTCTAAATCTTGTTTGGTAATGTAACTAAGTTTCAATTGAGTCACCGATTTTCACGGGGATATAAATTATCACTTAATAGTGACTAGTGGGCATGAGCTACATCCATTAATTTAAAATTAGTATTAATTTGTACCCAAATGTCCTAGTTTGTATTTCCTCTAACATTTTGTCAATTATCTCTTTTCTGTTTGATTTCCCCCCCTAGTATGTCCATATCTAGAACAGCTCCCTTTCCGGCCTTCGCTATCTCTGTCATGTAGACATAAGTTTGCTAGTTAAGGGAGTGATAACTGGTGTTAGGAGATATATGTTATGTGTTAGTGATTGAGGGTAGCTTAGTCTTTGTGTGTCTTGTACTCACCACTATATATACAAACAATATTTGTGCTAGGGTTACTTTATCACCCTAATTACTTTCCTTCATCTCAAATAACATGGTATCAAAGCATAACCGAGGCCAAAATGTTTTCTCGATATCCCTCCAACCTCGAAACCCTAAATCACCACCGTCACAACCCTCGAAACCCTAAATCAAAGTTTGAAGCCCATTAATGCAGTTCGAAACTCATGTTCGAAGTTCATGAACCATGAATCAAAGTTCAAAAACCCATTTCTTAGTCCGAAAAGCTTGAACCGTGTTCGAAACAGCCCTAAATCACACGATTTATGCTCGAAACAGTTTGAATTATGATTTGTTACTGTCAATATTTACTTATCAAAAAAAAAATTTGTCTTTGCTTTACCTGGGTTCATGATTTGTCGACGTGCTCGTTTACTGTTCAAAATAGCCTCTGTTTGCTATTAGTGACCTCCATTTAGATATATTGATGTCTATTTCGTTTATTGGTTGGTGCTCTCGATTTATTGGGTTGTTGGTCTTGATCTGCTGCTTTTGTGCCTGTTGCTTCTCTCAATTTGTTGCTGTTTTTGGTATGACCGGTTGCGTTGTTGGGGTCTGTTGTTGGTATTGTTACTATTAGTAGTTGTTCGATGCATGTATTGCTGGGTAGTATGTTGTTAATTGTTGACTCGCTGGTAGATAAGGTTGATCGGTTGGTTGGTTGGTTGATCTGTTTCTTGATTGCTTGTCTCTGATTGGTTATTACCATGGCTAGTTCTGCTTCTGCGAGTTCTACTTCTACTGTTGCTACAGGTTCTTCTGGTTCTACTTCCCTAACCTATTTCCACCGAAATAGGCATAGTGAAGACTAACATAAAGTATGTAGGCGAGCCCGACAAAGTGCTTTCGATAAGGGTCATTCCTTCCCCTTTCGATAAGTACAACCTCTTCCAACCCACCAGCCTTTCTTGAAATGTCTTAACCACCAAATCAACCAAGGGCCAGCTTGTGCCTTACTTATTTGCCTTAATTATGGAAAATGGTCAGATTGACTAGACACATTTAGGATGTCTGTGTTCAAAGATGATATTGTGACATAACCTGCAGAATTGCAAATAACAAATTTAAGTGTTGGTCAAATATTTCTATGAATTACGTTTATTTGAATGCATGGGATAGAAGTAAGAAGACAGAGGGAGATAACAAAGGGGAGAAACTCAAGAGTCTCCTAGGGCCCTCAAATCTACGAGTAGAGGGAGAAAGAAAGGGGGCACCTACAACTTCTAGGGAGCATTGAATCCACAAGGAGGATAAGGGGGGGAAGAGATATACTGAGTTGCAGCTCTAACCAACCTAGGGGTCCTTACCTGGCCTGGTATGAGTAAGCTTTCTCAGCTTCTTCTTCCGCTTACTGATTAGGTCGAGTTATCTTTCACTTCATTGACTTTGATAGCAAAGTTCTTCTTTCCCCTTATTTTTGTCCTAAGGCTTGTCTTGGGCCAAAAAAGCCAACTCTTTTCTTGCTTTGTTTGATGCTTTCCTATCTCGAGCTCGAGTTTCTTCATCTTGACCTCCTGCAGTATACAGTGGGGAAGAGACATTGAATCGCAGCTCTAACCAACCTAGGGGTTTCTACATCTTGACCTCCCACTATATATGGTCTTGAGTCCTATTTACAGAGTTCTAAATTACTAAAATAGTCCTCATTCAAAACTACAATGACATATCAAGTCATCAACTTGATCTCCATTTTTTCCCGGTAGAAACCCGTATTGTTGGAGAAAACTTGTCCTTTAGTTCAGGGGTGGGAAAAAAGTACTCCTGACTTCATAATCCGATTTAGAGCAGTTGCATAGAATTTTAGCTGGGATATTTGCAAATTGTTTGTAGTATTGGCTATAAATGGATCTTGAATCGCATCGTGAACTGAGTAAAAAATTGTTCGATTTTGACTACTGGGATTGCTCTGGTATTGCGTAAGATTTCTATGTAAAGCAAAAGTTAACTCTTGTAGGGGACAGGAGGCTTAGTGTTCATTATAGTCTAAATGTTCTCGACCACCAAACCTATACACGACGAAAGACCCTACTTATGTATATGATATAATGCTTTGATTAATTATGTTAACCAAACCCTTATTTTGGCGAGTTAGGCTCACCATAACTTGGGCAGAAAAAAGAAGTCAGGATTCTCTTTTCACCAAGCTTGGCTCAACCAAACTTACTGAAGGTGGGCCCTGAGCCCGAAAAACTTTGTTGGGCAAAACAAGAACGCTGTGTTTGCCCGACTCAGTTGACATTCCTAATTTTGGGTTTTAGTCATGCCCTGTAATGGACTGTTGATGTTTTAGGGAACTTTTTGCTGAATTAGAATGCAAGTGTTTCAATAAGTGGTATTTTACGTTGGACCCTTGTAGAAGAATGAAGGTGCATATCAGTTTATTTTCCGTAAATGCTTCTTTATAGTGAGGATAGTTATATGTCCTTAATGGAATAGAGAAGGTATATGCATGCACTTCGTTTGTTGACTTATAAGTGATCTCGTGTGAAATATTTCACTGTGAGTTCTTTTGAATCCACACTTTTAGATATTTCTGTACAGCCATTAAATTTTCCTCATCAAGTTTTCATTACCCAGCCTTTTTATCCGTGGTTTTGTTTGTTCATAATTATAAAAAAAGTAACTTATGCACCCTTCTTAGTTCTTGCTAGGCTTTCTGAAGAGATATTCTTTATAGAATTTGAACTCTGTTTTTTGTGTTCAGCAAATGTTTGAATATGACATTTTCTGGAGTCACTTTGATAATTGAACTTCAAATCAATTAATTGCAGCTCTTATTTGTTGTGAGATACGAAACACATTAGAATCTCATCTAGGTGACTACTAGTCACCTTCTTATGCTCGTGTGTGTGCTCACGCATGTCCACCATGCTCTTGAACCCGATCATTTTGTCCATAGTAAAAGATTCCGTTACTATTTTATCTTCATAGAGAATTACCGTGAATGTTCTGCCACCTAAAAAGTGAGTATTGTCTTGCAGCCTGCTGTTGCTGTTGCGATCAGGGAACAACTATATGAGGTCAAATACTATGCTCTTTTGTATCATAAGTTGTTGGCCTTTACCGAAACTTGTTATTCTTGCTCCGTTGACTATATTTCATAGTTCATGTGCTAGATTGCAATTCAAAGTGTAGCTTCAGCACGGGAAACCAGAATAAATAAAAAGGGTCGCAGAGGGGCTGAACAATTCCCAGCCAGGTATGACAGAGGGAGACGACCTGATGAGATGAATATATGCTAGAATGAATCTTTGCTTGTCATCATTGCTTATCACTTACTATATTGTGCATCTTCTCTCTCTCTCTCTCTCTCTCTCTCTCTCTCTCTCTCTCTCTCTCTCAGTAAGGCAGGTGGAACTGCATTGGACTTGATGAAATTGTTTGGTTACAGATCAAGTGTCATTCGGTAAGCCTTTTCATTTCCTTCTATTTAGTGACTCAGAATTTGTTGAACTTTGTCGTTATGAAGTGCTTGGTCAGCATGCCAAGATTAAGCAATTCAAATACTAAAAAAGCACTTGCTAGTCAGAAAAGCACTTACTATCTATAATACCTGGGGCTGGGGTGAAAGGAATCTGAGGATCTTTCGACAGAAAGACATGGACTCTTGTTCTCTTAGTTCCGGGATCCTAAATTCTACAAGGTGAAAAGAATCTGAGGATCTTTCGACTGAAAGACATGGACTCTTGTTCTCTTAGTTCCGGGATCCTAAATTCTACAAGGGACTCCATTTTGGCTTGGAGAAATATCAAACCAAGCTTTGAAAATAGGGACATTTGCAAGCTCTTGAATGGCACATTGTTGAATGTGCCACACATTGTTCTTGAGGCTACCCCTTTGTAATTAGCTTTGCCTCTGTTGTTGGGTTGGGCATGATTTTGCCTTGTTTACAGTTGGGTTTCTGTTTTCTGTCCGTGTTCTGTGCCCTGCAAGGGTTTCTTATTGTATGCTAGGGCTTGCCCTTGGACTATTGCTCTATGTTTTGGTTTGGGCTTCGTAATGAAAATTCTTTTACTGGAAGATAAGAGATTATCAATAGCACCACAAAATTCGACGAAGTGTCTCATTATCTACTACTATTTATTCATGGTCATCGTCAAAATAATCTGCATTGTTAAAATGTAGTGGATACATGATTAAAATCTGTGGCATACAGGCGAGTAACTACCATTTCTTATGTTTTTTTTCAGAAAGAGAAGGGAGTGGGATGTCTATGAACCAATTGTTGATCTTCTGTCAAATGAGGAAGTAGAGGCCCTTGAAGCCAGGGAAGAGAGGAGTGCTCGGACGTGAAATCACCATTCATTGTGATGATGTAATGATCTCCAGATGAGCATATTTGTTGTGAATATTTTATATGAATGGAAATGTAATACACCAGCAGAATATTGTAAGTTATTGAATAGGCCTTTGGCCTAATGACATTAGGGGTGCACTTACGGTGCCCGCAGATAGGTCAGAAGTTGAACTCCTCTTCGAAGGTGCTAATCTAATTATTTTAATAATACTTACTTTTGCCGATAAAAAAAAGTTATTTGAATAGGAAGTATAACACAACACCACAATGAGAGCACTCAGAAGTGTTTTTGGTGGCAACTTCTGTGTCTTCTTGAGATACATTAGGCATGAAAAGTACCTGGGGTATTATCCATGATCTCCTTAGTAATAAGTTTCTTCTTCTAGGCCATTTCCACTCATTTTTAGAAATGATTGAAGCAACTTTTGCATCGAGATTTCTCCCTAAATTATTAACCACTCTAGAACCAAACCTGTTATGTTATGGCCTTAAAGGATGACAGTTGCCCAAGCACAAGAAGGTTTTTGCTCCATTTCCACCACATAAGTGACCCATTATGGAGGCCTCGAGGAAAACAACTACCTAGGTCCATGGTTTTTAGAGTTCTTGATGTACAAACAACTTTTTGTGTACCTTTGGCAACAAAGTCTAGATAAAGTAGGATCTCTTGTTATACATTCTTGAAGAGATAAAAAGCACATTTCTAAACACATGATTACACTCTTAATGTACTCGGCAAAAAAAAAAAAAGAGAAAAAAATTACTCTTAATGTTACTTTGCTTTAAGGGCCATCACTACTTCGGAATGTCAAACATGCTTCCGTCCTTGAGTCATGCTTTATTTTTAATGCATCAGAAAAAAATTGGGAGTCCATATGTCAACCTCTTTTGAGTCCATCCTCAAATTTAGCATCATTCTTTGGTGTATAACATACATATCTTCGTCCTGGACAGTCTGTCAATCACCAATTGCCCATGAAGACTTCCTCAGATGCTCCCTGCATTAAATCAATCAATATTGTTCAATATTCGAATTTAGTCTACCAATATTGTTAAATATTCGAATTTACTGGAGTTCTATTTTTATCCTCGGCAAGATGACCAAAGAGATTGAGAGTTCTTTGATGGCATTTTTTTGGTCTGGATCACATATGAAGCATTCCAGGCTAAAATTAGCTAGGATCAAGTATGTAGTCCTCAGGAAGAGGGTGGGTTGGGATTTGCAAGATGGAAACATCGTTCGAAAAGGATCCAAAAAGACGTGGAGGCCTCTCACATAGCTTTTACGAGAAAATGAAGCAAATAGTAGTTCTGATAAAACCAAGATTGAACAATGGTATGAAAGCTGGTGAGGAAGAGGTAGAAGTGGGTGTGGAAGAAGACGTAGATGTAGCTGCTGGTGTGGTGGAGGTGAGACAAAATATGCTACCAGAGTTATATTGAATAGTGAGGGATTAATCCTCACTGTTGCTCATCCGATTCCGGAAAATTGTGTGTGATATTACAGGTTGATCCACAATACAAAGTTTTCAGAGGTGGCAAAGGATGAGGCGAGAAACCTGGCCATATTGGACCGAAACTAAATGCAAACTCAATTTCTTGAAGTTTGCCAATTGGAATAATGTGATTACTCCAAGAGCGGAGATCTTATCCATTTGTCATCCTATTTCACCTTTGAGATTGGACATGTGTCCTACAACTGTGTTTTTTCTGGGAGGATAGATACCATAATTGTGTGAACCAGACATCGGGGGAGAATTGCGGCATATGTAATTGACCCTGATGACTTGGAGTTTGGAGGTTATGATCCGAATCTAAGAATCATCCAGATCAAGAACTTCAACAGTAGAGGAGGGTCGTCCGGGGGACTTGTTTTCGATTGTCAGGGCAAAATTATTGGTCTTGTGGTTTTCCGTTATCTAGGCAACCTATTCGAAATTCATTTTCAAGAGTGGCAAGAATTTGTACAGAAAAACTTCGAGGAACCGGATGAAGGAAAGGGCAAGAGAAACAGGAAGGGTTGGGAAACAATAAGCCGTAGTGAAGGAAAGGAGAAGAAGTAGAGAAGGTAGATAGATATACTAATAGTCTAATACTATCAACTGCTTCTTCTCCTTTTGTCCATTGCTGCTTCTTGTTTCCCAAACCCTTCCTGTTTCTCTTGCCCTTTCCTTCATCCGATTCCTCAAAGTTTTTGTGAACAAATTCTTGCAACTCTTGAAAATGAATTGCGAATAGGTAGCTTAGATAACGGAAAGCCACAAGCCCAATATCTTTGCCCTGGCAATCGAAAACAGGTACCTTGGATGACCCTCTTCCACCGTTGAAGTTTTTGATCTGGATGATTCTTAGATTCGGATCATAACCTCCAAACTCCAAGTCGTCCGGGCCAATTACATTTGCCGCAATTCTCCCCCGATATGTCCGGTTCACCCAATTAGGGTACATATCCTCTCAGAAAAAACACAGTTGTAGGACACATGTCTAATCTCATAGGTGAAGTAGGATGACAAATGGATAAGATCTCCGTTCCTGGAGTAATCACATCATTCCAATTGGCAAACTTCAAGAAATTGAGTTTGCGTTTAGTCTTCGGTCTCAATATGGCCAGGTCACTCGCCTCATCCTTTGCCATCACCTCAGCCTCTGAAAACTCTGTATTGTGGATCAATCTGTAATGTAACCCCACATCCGGAATCGAATGGGCAACAATGAGGATTTAATCCTCACTGTTCAATACAAGTCTGGTAGAATATTTTGCATATTCTGTGTCACCTCCACCCACTCCTTCCACACCAGCTGCTACGTCTACTTTTGCACCCACTTCTTCTTCCACACCCACTTCTACTTCTTCCACACTAGTTTCTACCTCTTCCACACCAATTTTCACACCACTATCCAATCTTGGTTCTATTAGAACTACTATTTGCTTCATTTTCTTGTAAAAGCTATACTTGGAGCTATGTGGGAGGCCTCCACCTCTTTTTGGACATTCCCTTTCGAACGATATTTCCATCATGCAAATCACATGCAGTAAAACAAGAAGTCAACATTTGAAGCTTTACATTATGATCTTTGTAACTTTTATTTCCAGAAAAAAAACAAATTCATGGTAAACAAGGCAAAATAGGGCTTGGGTTGGCAAACTAAATTTTCCACAAAAGCTTAAATGATTCCCCTTTGGACCTATCTTCATGGTATATTCTAGCACATCTCAAGTGGACTGAAAGAGGTTTACCAATAACCAACTCCTGCCTGTTGTAATTTTGAGTTTGAGGAACTTTTTCATTAAGTCTTGAACAGTCATATTAGCCAGAAAATTTGGTCCAACGTCAAAGCATTGCATGCCTTCGATGGTAAACATAAGAAATTGGATGGTTTCGCTGAGGACTAACCTACAAAAGGGATGTGGATACCATGAGATATCCTAGAAGTGTGCTTTTTCAATTATCTTATGAGACATTAGGACAAGCAGGAAATAAAAGTCTTTGATGACAAAGATTGATGTTCGTACCGCTGTCACTAATGACCATACTAAAAAACAAAGCTTATTGTGGAGGCTTTCAAGCCCCTTACAAGAGTTGTATCTGGCCATACTAGACTAATTATATGGTGGTTTTCGTGTCCAGGTCCGCATTAGTGTCTGCATCCGTGTTTCTTAGGTGATAAGGAGCTAGAAAATAAATCCTACAAGGACAAAATCGAGAAAGGCATCATGGCTGAGGCCAAGCAGCTTCCTAGTCAAGATAAAAAAATATACTATGATTACTAAAGTTTGACTTGATACAGGATTGCTCCCAACTGCCATTTCATTCATTGTAGAAGGTTTTCATTTTTTGGCATAGACATGAAAGGGGCTCCGAGGTGGACATATTGAAGTAGAAGAGAAGCCAATCGCCCTAACTTTGTGTCATCAGAAATTTCATTAAAGAAATCCTAAGGCATATATATGCTAGGAAAACAGTCTTATGAGGATGACAAGCCTGCCTGTTACATGCTCGGCCGAAAATTCAAGGATTTCGGGCAACTGCTTCAATTTCTTATCAGTAATAGCTAGATAAAAAAAAGCAAGAAAATGGCTGCCATTAGATTTCTGCAAAGGATGAGCCCTACGACAACCCACGCTTGATTAGCTAGCTCTTATCTTCGTTCTCGCTGAAACTGATATTCCACATGCTGCCATAACTCAAAAAATTGAACTTGATACAGGACTGCTCCCGACTGTCATTTTATTCCTTCTAGATGATGTTTCCTTATGTGACATAGACATGAAAGGTGATCCGATGTGGACATTTGGGATTAGAAGAGAAGCCAATCACCAAAATTGTGTCATCAGGAATTTCGTTAAAAAAATCCTAAGGTACATATCTAATATTGCACATAGCTGTTGTGTAATTGCACATAGAACTCATGTAGATAATGTCCGTCCAGGTTGCGGTTCCAATATCTTCCCACTAGAGAGGAATAGGTAGGACACTTGCAGGGGTTCCAATGCTAATTTCATCATGTAAGACAACCACTCAATGAACGGAATAAGGTCACTAGACTCACTACAGTCCGACATTTGTGGACTCTGTGCTTGAAGGTAGACAGACACCTTATGGGTCAAATGGGTTCATACATTATTAGAGGGCAATGTATATGGCACATGGATATTCCAGCGGATGCTTCATGGAGAATCAGAAAGGAGCTTAGTATATATCAGAATAGGGGCATCCTCTGGTTCAACATGAGATTGGTAATGGTAAGGGCATTTTCCTATGGTTGGACAATTGTCCAGGAGCCCTTTATTAAAGGCTTGGAGACAATTAGCTTGGACAATGGAAATGGCCCAAGCCAAGAAGTAAGGTAACCAACTAACCATTAGCATCACATCTCACTGCCCTCCTAATCTGCAGCCAGAGATTACAAATGAAGATTTAGTTCAGTGGCTTCCACGTGCTAGCGGGTGTTCAACGTTAATTCTGCATGGAATGCAATTAGACATTAAAACCCAGTTCAGAGCTGATATACAGTGGTCTGGGGTGGGAGAATAATTCCCAGATGGGCCTTCATGTTGTGGATAGAAGTGCAACAAAGGTTGAGCACTAAGGACAGTACGATCAGCTGGGGGGTAGAAGTGCAAGAAACCTGTCAGTTGTGCAGCTTGTGCTACAATGCAAGGGAAACGCACTACCACCTTTTCTTCGATTGTCCTTATTCCCAGGCCAGACAGTGAGAGAGGAGTTCTATTCGGATTTTTCAATGTAGATTGGATGTTTTGTGCAGCATGTGGAGGGGAAGAGCTTTTAGTGTTAAGAGTTGAAATGCTCCAAAGAGGAATTTTTTAACACAACGGTTATTGTAATGCCCCTCTCACCTGGGGTGGGAGTCCGGATCGGATCGGATCGGATCCGGTTTATTGACAGGCCTAGGTGGGACCTATACATACATGGGACCCACCTCATGTGAGAGGGGCGTTACAAATAACTGTTGTAATTTTTTTTTTCCCTCTGGCAGCATCAATATATAATCTTTGGACGGAAAGAAAGCAGAGAATCTTCCAAAATCAGGCTGAGGCTGAGGCTGAGGCTCAGGATCAGACTGTGGGAGAACTGTCTCTAGCATCAGAGATTATCTCAGTTCCTTGAGGAAGATTAAACCTTCTCAGAGGAATAAGTCTCATTATGATGCATGGAGTTTATTCAGTGGAATATTGCTAACAAATTAGAATGGAGTTTTCAGTGTTTCCTTTTGATTTGTTTGTTTCCTTCCTTAGTTGTGGTTTATGAGTTTTTTTCCGGTGTTTTGCTGGGACTATGCTGTATAGCTGTTGAGGGCCTAGCTCTGCGGCATGCCCCTAAGAACTTGTATTCAGTTTGGTCCTTTAAATTTTCATAAATTGAGTACTTCCCATAAAACAACAAACTTGCTACAATAAAACTAGTAGTTAGGAATTAGGATAGAAGTAAAAAATGTGACCATTCAGAGTTAAAAAGGTCCAAAAAAACAACTGTCTCACCTCAAGTTTAGGACGTGGGGGATGATGGAAGAACTTTATATGGGTTGAGTATCCCATTGGGGTCGAGCAACTTCTTGATGGAAACCATTAAGTGCACCTGCCAAAATGGATTATGTTAGAAATGCCAAAATGAATCTAGCTGAGGTGTTCAATCTCTGAAGAATGACAATCAAGCATTTTATGTCTACTCAATCTTCATATTAAATGGATTTATCATAATTTTCTTGAGTTCAAAAGTCGGAAAGAAATTAGATAATTGCTCATTCCTGTCACAACTCCTCTAACTACCTCAATCAGACTGACATAAACTAAACCAATTAGCATATTTGATAGTAGTCGTTCTTAAAGAACATCTATATAAACCATTTCTAGAACTCGGAAAACTTGCTTCAACATATCAGAAAAGGAACGCTGAAGCTCATATACATTTCCGTTTTTGCATTTATTTTGCTATATATGTTAGTCCTAGCCGTAAGGTGAATGGAAAGGTCACAAACAGTTTGGCAGACGAGGCCGTTATTGTCTTCTTTCCGCCATGGGAACTGATTGTTTAAAAGTTACAACAATCAAATTACTCTAATATTTTCGGCATAAAACAAAAAAAATTCATGAGGGGAATAAATTTAAAGACCTTCAGATATAGACTTTGGCAATTTCCTAGTCTGAAAAGGAACTGAAAAAGATATTAAATACAAAACCATTGTTTTATGTTGCAAAAGAAATCTACGTTGCACTGTAGAAACTTCATCTTTTCAATGCCTTCTGTAGAGCTGCGTTTCTAACATTAATCAACCACCTAGGAAGGATGACGTCAAAAAACAAACCATTGTTTGTGTTGCAAAAGACCTCTATATCTAAGCGTATCTTTTAAATGCCTTCAGTAGTGGTTTGTTTCAATATTAATTAACCACCTAGGAAGGATGATGTTGTCTATGATCTCAAGAAGACTCACACTTTCAGTAGATTTGCTGTAGTGAATCTTATTAGCTTTCATCAGTCCCAGGCCATGCTCAGCACTGATACTCCCACGGTGCTTAGATGTCCATTCGTAAACAAACGGTTCAACTTGGCCTAAAACCTGCAATGTTTGCATTAGAATTAGGAACAATCAATTTAGGGAAAAATACTTAGAACAAAGAAGGAACAAGGAGATTACAGTATCATCATACTCTGGAAGTGATATATTAAGATGCAAGTTACCATCTCCAAGGTGTCCATAGCCGACTACTTTGGCTGCAGGACCTAGAACTCAATAAAAGGTTAAGGAGGTTAAACATTTTACTTTCTGAGACATCCAAAGATCAAGAAGGTGATTCACAAGACCAAAAGGAAGTAATGTAAGTTTGTGATAGTGATTGCGAAAAACATTGTTTTGGCATATATAATGACCTCCCAAGCATCCAACATAGAAGGAATGTATTGGAAAAACCCTGGCTAAATATTGCTAGTAGCAAATATAATGACATTACCAAGACGCATTCGCATTTCCTCAACAAGATTGTACATCTTTTCAATAGGAAGTGACAAATCATATTTGTATACAGCCCCTGCTTTCATTAACGCTTCGGGTACACCCTGTGATGACACAAACAGAATCAACGCAAGGAATTTTAATTTTTTTTTTTGAACTGCAAGAAATTCAAAATGAACTATCAAAGAATGACAAATATGAATAGCCAAAACTGCAGGGAACTTGATGCACCAAAAGATGCTGCTATTATTAATTAGGCAGCCCAAATTTGAGAAGAGATACTGAAGATGCAAATAAACAAGTCCAAGGGGCTGTACTGCTGTAGTAATCCACAGGAGAGTTGTAGAGAGAATAATCCACAGAGGAATCTAATTTAACCTATGAATGACTATTACATGACTTCTTAACAAACATATAGACACCTGCATATATTGCATGCTTCCTTCAGCAAAAAAAAAGGAAGGGAGGGGAGGGGAGGGTAGGGGCGGGGGAAGGAATCAAAGCTAGCAGCCTTAATAATCCATGCAGAAGTTGTAGAGAGAAAAATCTCAACAAAGGATAACTTAATTTAGCAAATAAACGAGATAAATTTAGCAAATACATGAGTATTACATAACTTCTCAACACTTGTACAGATCCCCGCATGTACAGGTTTATTGCATGCTTCCTTAAGTTAAAAAAGAAGAAAAAACTAGCATCCAAGTTCAAAGGATATGTGTGATTGAAAGAAAAGAAGTTCAAAGCATACGAAGTGAAAGAGTCGTATAAGACTTCATACTGACATTAGTTCGACAAGAAACAGAAACATACGTAAACCAATCACCGTAACTTAAAAAGTTCAATTACAGATCCACCTCTATCCATAGGGCATACCAAGTATGCAGTAGGTCGTTGACATAACTTATGCAAGGAAACACAGCTGAATGAGGAAAATAAAGAATAACAAGGAAGGATTGCCTGACTTGCACAGCTGAGGGATTTATGAGTGGAGTTTCAAAATTCAATCTTCACAATCATAAATTCATAATCCAAATAGTTTAGTTTATT
>JAOTQK010000005.1:25201842-25218119 GCA_025642025.1 Rhododendron ferrugineum
ACATCACAAATAATGATGATGATGTTGCAGATGACATAATGTCAAATCAAAGACCACAATGAAGCTTGAATCAGCCCGACAGATAACCGTACGTGAATGGTAAGTAATTCCTTTTCCAGATCACGTTGTTTTGGCAACTGTTGACAGATTGATGCATTAAGTTGCATGGTACTTGTCCAGGAGTAGGATAGAATAGTAATCCAGCCTCATCTATCGTTTGCACTGTGCAGCTACAATTTGAAAAGCTTATGGAGCTCGTGTCAAACTCAATGAAAAACCACATTAATAGTGATCAGGAAGTACAATAGATGTGTTTTAGGGCTGCATAACATGTCAAAGATTACCATGTCAGCGTGCCCAATATCGCAACTCATGTTCGAATGTGATCAGCCTGATCCTAGAAGGAATAATTAGTCTCCATAAAACGATCACATTATAGAATCTGCTGGGAATAAGGATCAACCCGTGCATAGACGAGTTGATTTTGTGTTCCCTCGTAACCTTGCAGTTTACAACAAACATAACAGAGGTCAAATTCCTGAATGCTTCAAGACAAATCCAAAAATTATCATCTTTTCCTAAAGTGGACATTCTAATCTCCAAGAAAAAATTCTCAATATTTCCCTCGCTAAGAGTTGAGTAGCAATTATGAAGTTAATTCCAATCAATGCAGATGAAGCTTTAAGCTGCATTTCGTTTTCTACCTTCAAGTAGATTACACTTCTGGTTGGGATCTCACCTATGCTTTCCTATGGTGCTATATAAAATTCAGCACGCTCTAAATTACATCCACATGTACTTCTAGATCCAAAAATTCAGCATCCACATTTTCCCAACATATACAGTATTCTCACACCCTCGATTGCTTAAAAAACATGGAGTCTACCTTTTTACGAATACACACTTTTTTTTTTGTTTTATCGTCTTAGAATATCTCCATATAAGTTATGTTAGGTGAGCAATGGCACTCAGCTAGTTTAGATGAGGACAAGTTAAATGTTTGTTACAATGACCAGCAGCCCCAAAGAATTGAACTAACAAATAAAGCATCTTGAAACTGAACTCAAGCATATCATAGAGGACTATTAGAGATTGTCCACATTGAGTAATTATTACCTCCAAAACTAGTATATAAGTCCGGACAGCCTCTCCACTCATTGCCAATTTATTTTTGAGTTGGATGCTTTAACATGATATCAAAGCAAGGCTTTTGGACAAGACCTCTCTTGGTTGATTGCCTTGTTTTTTGTGCGTAAGTGCATCTTGTTTCGTTATGATCCCTATGTCATGGATTCTTTGTTTACCTCTCCACGTGTGAGTCATCGATTGCACGTTCGACCCATGCGGGGGTGCGTTAGAGCTTGTCCCACATTAGTTTATTATTACCTCTAAAACTAAAACATTAGTGGCCTCTTCACTCATTACCAATTGGTTTGAGTTGAATGCTTTGACAAGGCAATCAACACAATATTGTAAACCGACCTTTTCTATTCCTTCAATAGTATCATAAAAGGCAAATGAGAGAACTTTTCTTTATCAGGAACATGCAAAGAGCTATTATTGATTAAACCCTAATGCTTGCAAAAATTTTAGATGACAGAACAAATTTTTTATCAAGATGTAAGAACTATATGAAGCAGATAAAAGATGTATTACCAGTAAGTGACTTACTTGTCATAAGATTGATCACTCCCTGTTGTCTCAATCAGGACATAAAAGTTGTGCATTGAGGGAGGCAAAGGATTTCGAACACCTTCTAAATGATTAAGAACCTGTTCCATGCAAAGAACACGCAGTGTAAACAAGCCGGGCAACAGCACATGCTAACTTTTTCTCTAAACTAGACAGTCTCCATTCATGTCACGGTGGAGAATAAGGAGCAATTCTCTTCACCTTTGTGCGTGAAGAGAGCAATATTCTTTTTTTTTTTTGACAAGTAAATATATTAATAAGAAGGCTTTAAGGGAAAGCCACCCAATTACACAAAAAAAGGCCACAAGACAAAAAGGTCCTATACACTCCCAAGAGAATGGAAAAGCTCAAACCAATCCAAAAATTGGTCAAGAGAAGGAGAACATTCTCTACACTCCCAAGAGAATGGAAAAGCTCAAACCAATCCAAAAATTGGTCAAGAGAAGGAGAACATTCTCTATTGTCCCAACTATACAAACTATTCACTAAAAAACTCTTGATCCTAGACAAAGGCATTTCAACCCCTTCGAAGCATCTCAAATTCCTTTCTCGCCAAATAACCCACATCAAACAAAGCGGAATCAAAGCCCAAGTTTGCTTCCTTCTCTTTGCCATTCTAACACCCCTCCAGGCAATTAAGAGTTCCATTACATTTTTCGACATGACCCACATCACACCAAACCACATGAACACTAATGACCAAAGCTCCCCCACAACCGGACAATGAAAGAGAAGATGATCCACCGTCTCCGCATCTCTTTTGCACATACAACACCAATTAACAATGATTGCCCGTCTTCGAATCAATATTCTAAAAACCGCTAGGCACTAGTCGGGCGGAAAAAGGAGCGCCTGGGCACTAGTTGGCCACCTAGCGTCTAGGCGGCGACTAGTCAGCTGCCTAATCTAGGCGTTGGACCACCGCCTGACCGCCTAACGCTTAGGTGGGGGCTAGGCTGACTTTTAGAACACTGGAAAAGAGGACGTGTAACGTGGCGTGAGACCCAAGGTTTAAATGAAGTTTAGTTCCACTGGAATGCATAGGAACATGCTTAAAACAAAGCAAAACTTTGACATTAAGATCGGCATACTAAGTTATTCCCTAGTTCATCAGTACACATCGAGCTGCAAAGGTTTAAATGAAGTTTAAGTCGATGATTTCAGGATTTTCCCATATGTTCTGGAAAAAAAAACATGAGCTTTGGCAATGCTAAGAAAATCAATTATCAATAATTTGGTTATGCTCTGTATTTCTAGACCAGTTGCAACTAGCCAGAGTAATATAACCTCAAAACTCACCAAAATTGAAACAAAAGATAGGATATATATCATCGACTTAAAGCATATTGCGGACATTGGAGAGAAGATTGAACAATAGAGAAAGACAAGAAAGGGGAGAAACCATATAGTCTACTAGGGGTTTTGATGCCAGAAGGAGAACATAGAGATAAAATTGGGAAACCTAGAACATCTAGGGGCCTTGAATCTACAAGGAGAATAAGTATAAAGGAAGAAGACGATAGAGATAGGCGGCAGCCTCTAACCAACAGTATGGTTTCTCACATCTTTTTGCCTCCTCTCAACTTGAGAGAGCTGAATCCTGGTCTATTCAAATCCTACGAAACAAGAACAACAAACCTAGCCCTTTTACTCAAATAAAATGACATCACACAAAGTTAGCAATAGAGCTTAACTCAACATAAGGGTGATTATAGCTTCTCTCTCAGTCACGGGAACACCACTCAGGTAGACCTTCCTCTCTAGCCTCCAAGCCAAGATCACGCGGTACTACTGTTGGACCCAAAGTCCTGCCTCAAAGGCCCTGGGCTCTTGAGGAGCTTCTGGACCTTATACATTGGTATGCAGTTATATATCATTTCAACGCTTCTTGGTTAGTGCTTGGGAAGAGTTTAAGTATCTGTATTCACCTGAGAAAACTTACCAGATCCATTGAGTGGCTATCCAAAAATTCAAACGCAGAAAGAATGTTGCCGAGCTTCCTTTTGGCTTCTAATAGTAGATTCTGATGAAACGACAAAGAATCACCATAACCTTAAAAGCAAACATTACGATATAGGAAGAAGCTAGAATGACATTGCAAATCAAGCTCATAGTTGAACCTCACAATAACTTTTTTGAAACTGAAATGATTTGTAGAATAGGATGCAACTTCTTTGTGGAGGCAATTCATAATGGTGCAATATGGGAAAAGAACACAAATTCATAACCAACACCGTCAGCGAGGTTGGAAGTTTTTGGTACATTTTTCTAACAAAGCAATAACAATAGATTTTCAAGATCTAATATAACTTTCACTTGACGGACGAAATGAAGTATATTTATGGACAGTTTTGTCCATGCTTTGTGCAAGTGTGATCGTGTTTTCTTGCAGATTTGTGAAAAATCAAGTACAGAAATACATACTGCATAAGTTTCAGGAGCCTTTTAAGTGTTTGCATTATCGTGAATTTATTCCAGGCACAATCCTGATCAGATATCCTATGACCATACACTACTTCACCACGTGACATGCCTTGCCTATTTAGAAATTAGCGGAATATCGTTTCAGAGTGATCTTACCTGGCAGCTGACATAATCTTTACAAGCAAGGAAAGCCAGATTTACTGAAGACAGCTTCGGAGGTGTAAGTATGGATACCTTAGATATAATCCCCAATGACCCTTCACTTCCTAATCCAAAGTAATTGCATGGATAACATAACGCAGAAACTATAATTTCAGGCATTTTTACATTATTTGAGAATGAATAAAAAAGCGCTGGATTTCTATTCTTAATAACAGATTAAATACTCAAATAATTGTGGAATGTTTAGGGTTTTACCTATAAACAAATGCTTCAGGTCATACCCAGTGTTATCTTTGCGTAGCGTCCCAAGCATGTCAAGCACAGTACCATTTGCTAAAACAGCTTCAAGACCTGACAGATTGTTCTATAATATGCTTCAAATGAAATATATGTGCAATGAAGAAACTTTACTGCCTATCAGCTACTCAAGTCGAGATTAAAGAATTGACAGCAGAACTTGGATATAGCAAGGGATGAAATGGTGTGTGAGAGTGCTTACTCCATAATATTCTTTCTTTTCCAAGTAAGAGAAGTAAGTACCAAAGGTGACAAAACCAAGGCGCATCATATATTGCACTAACCTCAGGCAAAACACCAAATATTTATTCGGAAAGCACAGGATTTTTTGAAAGGCCAAAAAAAACAAAGAGAGAGAGAGAGAGAGAGAGAGAGAGAGAGAGAGAGAGAGAGAGAGAGAGAGAGAGTTTGAGATAGATAGCAACTTTTAGTTGATTAGATGCAGGCCGCACAGAACTTGCCTAAGTGACAAGGTGCACGTATGGGGCAATCCTATCTGATAAGGTTTGTTAGAGACATCACATCCTATTAGTTAAGTGGATGCATTTGAGGATGTGGCATAGTCTCTCTCTCAGTGACAATGGGCCAAGGCCATTGTACTGTGGGTACATTACCAACAAGGAACCTTCTCTCTAGCCTCCAAACCAATAAATCTTCAGGATACCGTGGTGCTGTTGGCAAGCCTGATTTTGCCTCACAGGACTCAGGTTCTTGTGGAGCTTCCGCAACCACTAAAGGGGTAAAAGGATGGTTGTTTCGGAGGTGACACGAGGTCGGCTACTCATGACCACCTTACTTGTTCCTAGGTTTAGCTACTCTATGTTCTCAAAAGAACAACTATGCAGCTCTATTTAGTACCAAATTGGCAATGGGGAGAAAACATTCCAATGGTTAGATAATTAACACCCCCATGATCCCTTGTTCACTAGATTTGGGGGAAGATTGGTGTGATGGTGTCTAATTTGGGCAGAGCTCTAAGTGCTAAGGTTGCTTCAATTATTGACCATGACATAGATTCAGGAACCACGCCATTCAATCTGTAATACCTCAAACTCCTCCAAATCTGTTGCCTATACCCGACTGTGTAGACTCTGTTGCATGAGTGCCCCATCCTAGTGGTACTTTTCCTACAGTGCTATCAGGCCTAAGTTTCCAATTCAGAACTGGTCTAAGGTATTATGGAAGGGAATCATGTCCCTAGATGGTCCCCTATTTTATGGCTTGCTATTCATCAAAGACTGAATACCAGAATGCTGCTTGATGAGAACTGCTGCCTATGCAGAAATGGTGTGGAGTCTCACCAAGCACCTCTTTTTGAATGTTCCTTCTCTTTACTAGAATCGCAAGGGTTGATGGGCAGGAACTTGATCCAAAGTGTGCACTGGAGGATGATAAATATTCTGGAGTGGCTTAATCTAAATGGGGAAGGCAGAGGTCGCAGATGCAACAGTGTCAAGTGCTCCCTTGAGAGACTACAAAATTTCTTAGGGGAAATCCACAGAGTAAGATCAGGTTTCTCTCAGGATTTACAATGAAGTCCGGGACTACCTGAGCTCTAGGAGGAAGATGAAGTTGTACCAGGGAATTTAGGCTCTCTGTGCTAGTTGGGGTTTGTCTGAAAGGATCTTAAAGCCTGTATAGTTAGGTTGTTAGATGGTTTGTGTACAGCTTTTGTTTTGTTGCTGCTAGTTTGCTGTTTTGATGTATTTTGGTTTTATCCCTCTACCTTGATTCTTTTTTGGTTGAGATTTATAAGAACTTGCACTTGTGAAAAAAAAAACACTATGCAGCTCTAAAGCTTGACAAAAAGGCCAACGTAGTATTTAAATCTGAACATTCTAACCAACTACTCACTACAAAGTGCAGCTACCCCATGCCTCAACTGCTGACCTTATCACGACATGACAAAATAATTATACCATCATAAGTGTATTGTTTATGCCCAAGCACCAGATACATAAGCACTCAAAAGCCATCACTCAAGGTGGGAGGGAAAGATGGAAAATCACGATCAATTCCTTTTTCAAATCCTGCAGCAGCTGCACGAGCCCTTCCCGCGTGCCACAGAACGAAATAAAACACCACTAGTTTCCTCCCCATCGATGTATTTTTATTGGCAAGTAATCACAATAAGGCGTCCAGTGATTCTGCCTGCTATCTGGAACCACCATGGTAGTCTGGTAGATGCTTTTTGACGCATTGACAGAATTTGCTATAATGGCCACGTTCTCAATGAGATCCACTATAACTTTGCTGACCATTTATGGAAGTAACTGTGAGAACCGTGTGTCGTTCTCTAATGTCTAACAAACATCTCACAATTAACTAAACATTAATGAGCAGGGATTAATTGTACTAAGTGTAAATTTTGTGGGTTCGGAGTACACCTTCCTTACATTTCTACATGGAGGTTAAAGTGTAATCCGTGTAGTGCAGGGGGAGAAACATTTGCATATACCATGTGACATCTGTCACTTATTCCACGCTTGTATTAGAAAGAAGAACTTGTCTACATACCTAGCAGATGCTATACTAAATGTAAGTATTCTGCTAAGCAATGGATATGTACTATGCTTTTACATTATACAGTAGAGGGGGAGAAAATGGGTTGCAAACCTTTGACGAAGAAAAGCAGAATGTAAGCACTCATTGGGTAGCATTAATTGTTAGCTCCTTAGGCTATGAATCTGATTTAGTTATTTAAGGCCTCAACAAACTAATGGTGTATTATTTAGATCACATGGACATACATATGCATATGCGTATATTAATAAATATCTATATGGTCAAGTCCACTCACTAGAAGCAAATAGCTTTTTATGTGCTGAATTCCTGAAATAGATATTATCATATATTCGTTGACGCTGTTTAGCTATTATGTATGAAAGTAAAAAGAAAACATACTACAGCAATTTCTCTCCTCTTCCCCGAATGTAGAATGTTGAATGCTCTTATAGTAGAACTTCAAACTTTTTTATATATATTCACATAAGGAGACTCATAAAAGTGACTAATGCATGAAACACCACAATAAAAAAAATTCTTGATACAAATGAAAACACAGTGAATGCATAAGAAGGAAAACAAGCCTCACCAAGTACATTCCCATGAAGTGATCCGTAGCGGACAAAGCGCAAACCACCAGCATTAGTAGAAACATTGCCACCAATTTGGCAGCTTCCTTTCGCCCCCAAGTCCAGGGGCATGACAAATCTGAATGGTGGCATGGTTAAGTCCAATATCTAAAAATTAGGTTTCCATACTGCTCTGCAACACAAAGAAAACTGGAAGCAGCAGCCACCACTAGACTTGCTAAGAAATACACACCTGATGGAAACAAAACAACCAAAATCCAAAGAAGGCACCTAATAGCTCATAGCAACGGAACATATGAACTAACTGAGACTAGAATAAGCATTTCCCAATTCTCATCTTTATATGCGTGCATCTATTCTAGTACTCAAGTCAGAAGAACCAAAGCGTTTTCTACTCTTTCAGTTTCGGAATTTTCCCTTCTGCATGTGTATCTCTATAGAATTGATTTACCGTTGCCTCGTTTCTGAAGATAACTTTAGCACAAGTTGTCATTTCGGAAGATAACTCTTCCACCTGACTGAATAGGCACAAATGCTTTAACTTTAGACATCTCATCCTTAAAATCCACGGATTAATCCAATCAGGGCTTCATAAACCAGGAATTTTGAAACCTATGATTTCTTCATTCCATAGTGTCCAAAAAGGCAAAAACTATGTGAAGTACCTTTCCTTGGAAAAATCCTAATATCTTTTGCCAGAACATCCTCCTCCCTGTTTTGAGTCAATTCTCACAGAATTAATTGTAGTCTAGGGGGACAAAAGAATATGCAATGGTGATGGGGTACAACACCACTAGTCAAACTCGTCATCTGCAATAACAGCACAGAGAGAGAGAGAGAGAGAGAGAGAGAGAGAGAGAGAGTCCATTTGGGGTCATTTGGTAATGCAATCACACTTGTAACAAAGAGGCAAAACAAACAAAACCCAGTCTCTGCCGCACCAACAAGCGGCCCTTATCGCCCACAAAAGTAAGTATTGAATGGGGATTGGCACTGTTTCGGTGAGTTGCAGTACTTTAATTTTCAAAATTAGCATTGATTTTTTTTTTTCTGTTGTAAAAGGGTATTTGGGGAAGTGTCGTATGTATCCCTTTTTGGTCTGCATAACTCCAAATACATTTGTTGCTTCCTCCCCTTTTGGAACTTGGGTTGATAAAATCGTTTCATTCTTACTCTAAAGCTCTAACTTCTCTAATTTGAGAAGTAAAGTTTGTTTCAAATTTTCTAATCATATGTAGTTTTACTTCTTGATCTCTAAATGTATGATCAGTCATAGAGAGAGAAGAATTGCGGACATTTGCATCACTTATTCCCCCCCTCCCCCTGCTTCACAAGTAGAAGTAATGAGTTTGGGAGCTTTAACTTGAGTACGAATACATGACGTTATTCCTTTCCTAGATTTTTTAAAATTTCAATGATTGGCACTTCCAATCTCTTCGTAAAACAGTCAATCTTCCCTCCCGTGTATCCTCATATACTGTCATCCTAAAAAAGTTGCGGAGCAAGAATTTTGAATCGAGGGGGGCCAAATTAAATGAGAGAGAAAAACTAACCAATTTTTTTCTAAATTAAAGTTATTTAGTATAGTTTTGCACACTAAATTAACCAACACTGCAGAGAGAAGTAAAGAGCCTTCTCATTGTGCATCCTATACACAATAAAGAATTGTGAAAGGTCATCTTGTTTTTTTTTTTTTTTGAACAACAGAGAAAATTTTAGTAACCAGAGTAAAAAGGTCATCTTGGTTAACATTATAGGTGTTATGATATCACCCTCCCTAATTCCGTTCGATCTTCCTAACTAAAAAAAAGCAGAAAATAACACAGTATAGGACTATAAGAACTGACTAAGCTACAAAACAGCATATCAGAAAAGCCTAACAGCTGACAGGTTCAGCATACATCCCGAAAAGTTATATCAATGGTTAAACAAGCTTGGAAGAGGCCCGGTGCCTAACCAAAAGACAACAATGCAGTGTATGTAACTTTCAAGTGTGTCCATGCAAGTTTAGGTGCTTAAACCTCTAATATGCAAGCACTTATGCACTCCAAGTGAAACTAATCTTAACAACGATAATAACCACATTTAATCCTGATGCAATAACAACAAATGTGAATTTGCGTTTGCGTGTGTTTGCACAAAATGCTACTGAGCAGAATTTGCAACCTACAACATACATGTTTCTAAGCTCTTTATCTTCTCCTATCAGCCAATTGCATGAAGGAGTGACTATAAATTTAAAGAGCGCTTATAAGATGATAATTGGACAGAGAGCACATGCTTGATGGTCAACTTGAGCATTAAAACATAGCATCAACAAAGAGAAAAAACAAATAAAGGGAAAGAGTTACATAATCCTCTCTCTCTTCCCTTTTTCTGACAAGTAGGACATGATTGGGCACATTAAGTAACACAGTCAAATACATCTTAAATGCTAAGAAGCACAGATAAGAACACCACACAATACGGAAGTGTGGACACTGGACACAACATTTTTCAAAAACTAGGACACAATGGGGCACATTAAGTAAAACAGCATATACTATATGTTTGTATTATAAATGCATATAATAAACAAGAACATTAGGTCTATTGAATAATGGTTTGAATTAGAGGTCAAATTGGATAAGGAATATTAGTGTGCTGAAGATAGAAAGACAACCATCACTAATCAATATATAGGATTAAGCATCCATGGCCAATTTGACCTCATAAGTATTACAAGTATCCTCAGTGCGTCCCCACCATGTTCAACCAGGTACCATTAAATAATTGGAACTTTGGAAGCTTATTTCAATTTGTCTTGCACGAGTCCGGAGCATGCCAGCGTCCGAAACTTGTCCAACATGGAAATGTGAGGCAAACTCACGTGTCAGTGCTTCTTAGCTTGTTCGTAGTTTGGGGTTTTTATTGAACTGTTGGTCCTGTTATTTATATGAAGTTCTAGGTTTTATAAACATGCCTGCCAAATATGCCACAGCCAAATAAGAGTAAGAGTTAACAGGTAGTTACCCTTGGTTATCCAGGAAAGATACCAGGTTCTCCAATATGCATCCCGCTTCACACACCAGGATACCACTTACCTAAAACCGGGAGAATTGAGTTACTTCGGAAAAAGTGGAGTTTCAAGTTGGCATTCAAGAATTTATACATGAGATGGAATTTTTCATATCAAAGATAATAGAGGACAATTTAGTAAAGCTTTAAGGATCACCGTAACCGTACAAATGCCAATGAGTGAAAGATAAAACCTAAAGGGAGAACTGATAAGGTAGCCCATTCACAAATGAATCCTAAAGGAAAATGTTACCGGGTGATGAGTATGAAGTGAGATGGGGTAAAACCTTGAAACAAATATACCATCTAGAGGCGCCTTCGTACCTTGTCAAAAGAAATGATGTTCTTCATGGAACCCATATTGATAATTACCTGCAAAAGAAATTATCACATAAAGAGAGACTCAATGAAGGCAATTTGATACACAATACACAGCAAGGAAAGAGAGACTCACAAGTTAGGGTTGTGTCTTTTTGTCACATAACATAATGAGAGAAGAGCAAATGCCCTTATAAGACATAGCATAATACTTCCTGCCATGTTTGTTCATAGCTATTTCATGCCCAACTTGCATGTAATGGGTTGAAAGTCCGTACTACCCAGCCCTTCAGTGAATACATGAGCCAATTGATCTTCCATACAAATCAAACCCTTGTTCAATACCTCCATGATATAATGCCTGTCGATCTAAATATGCTTGGATCTGTCACGTTGAACTGGATTGTGAGTGATATCCATATACTAGCCGACCTACTGTAACAATTGGTCATGGGTCCACCACCGTATACAATCCCAAGTCTTAGCGAAATATGGAGCTACGTAAGGCATCTTTGGCTATTTTTGAAGGACATGGTTGAAGTGTTTCGAAGCCAAACCATAAGGGGTAACATGAAGAGATATTGGATCTAACGATATTTAACCTAGTTAAATTCACGGAATAAAGAAATCAAGAAGAAGAAGAATGGAACAAACGTAGTACAGAACATAAGCCAGGACAAGTGAGACTGAAAAAGTTAGCACTGTCTTCCTTAGCAAATGAATCTATAGAAACATAAGGAGAGAAGTGGTAAATGGTTTTGCACCATAACACATAGCTATAGGTTTAAGTCTCCTTTGCAGTTCATGGAATCATGGAACACAATCAGAAATGTGGGATTTCCAATGAGCTCCCTCCTAGGTTTCAACCACTTGGCAGTTCCAACTGTCCAAAGCTAATATGAAACTAAAGTATGATAATTAAAATTTTCACTATGCCTATGTGTGTCATTCTGAGATTTCCTTACACGCTTCCAACACATACCAACTCACATTGCACCAAATCTCAACCAAGTACCAACAAGCTATTGTGCTAGAACCATTTTTCCATGTGTGTGACACAAAGCATGTGCAACTTTGTAACCACAACCGTAATGGTAAGAAAACGTGTTATTTATCACTCTAGGCAACTATAATACCTCATCAAAAACAGGCACACTTCCCCCTACGAGACCTGTATTTCCACCTTGAGGAACAACTGCCAGACATCTGGAATTACAGTATTTCAGAATCTGAGAGACCTGCCAGGAAGCAATTAAAGTAACAACAATGTCAGACAATCTCGATGTCCACAAAAAATGACAGACAATCTCCAAATATAAATCAGCGGTCTTGCAAACCTCCTCCCTCTAGGCGGAGGATAGTATCCCAATAATTTCAAAAAAGTTCGGATATCAATACACATATCACGGATATTAATACATTTTCACAACTATCAATACACTTTTCTCGGATATCAATACACCTTTTACCTATTATCCTCCACCCTTAGGGCAGATGTTATCATTTTCCATAAATCAGTACCAACAATCCCTAGAGAAATGGAAAAAAAAGGTGTAGAAGATATACCGCAGATATTCAATGGAGTATGATTCCCTCCTATGTGAATCTCTTCAATGAACCTCTTGTGATTCATAAGGAGGCCCACTGCGGTCCCAATTTTTAATGTCCAAGCCATACAGTTTGTAAGCTCCGACGTGTAAATCATCCATGCAAAAATACAAGTTAATAGGATACGTATAGCCATCAAGGGCTCAGGGCCCAACAAAATAGCCGACTCGGATCATCAAAATGATACAGTGATGGGCTTCCTTTTAAATTGTTGAAGGCAGATAGAAGTGATTATCCTTTCAGAGGATCCTACTCCAAATTGAATAGAAACTATTATGTCTGACATAGAATTTTAAGGGAAGACCCATCAAATAGGATACAGCGCAAGAGAAATTAGAACAACCGTGATGGGCTTCCTTCTGAATCGAATCGTTGAAGGCAGATAGAAGTGATTATCCTATGAGAGGATCCTAGTCCAAAATGAATAGCCCCTGTTATGTCTAACATAGAATTTGAAGGGAAAACCCATCAAACAGAATACAGCGCAAGAGAGAACACCCCCCCCCCACCCTCCCTGCGTCCCACCCATACACGCTAGAGGTTAGTCTACCTTGTCGAAAAGTCTCTCGAGATGTGGAAATGAAATTCTTATGCAACAAATGGTAAAACAAGCAGCTACAATCTCGCAGGAAAGAAAGATGTAAACCTCCTCTGTGGTCCTAGGTTGAAGTAAAAGATTGCTTGAGCCTTTGTATTTCCGCATCCAATCTGTATTTGCAGCAAGCAGCGCCTCTTCATCCTGAACCACATTTTTCTCCCCTAAAATTTCCCTAAATTTGGTGATATCATCAGCATTTATGGTCGAGAACATCGGGTTCCTCTGCATAACTATTGGTGCTGAACCAAAGAATCTACAAGGGATTCTGTGAGTATGTCCTGGACAATTACTTGCAGATGTTAGGTCTCTACCTATGTATTCTCTTAAGGGGTGGACAACTGATGGAAGATTCCGCTTAGGATCTGGAAGAAACGTTTCAAGTGGTCTGGAAGTTCTGCCGAACTGACATCTGAAACCTGAAAATTGTAAGCAAAAACAAAGAAAAATAACGACAAGTGTGTAACCGGAGAAATGAGTTCTACATTTTCAAGAACTATGGGTGGATAATATCAATAGTCATCCTATCAATAGTCATCCATGTCAATCTCGTTCAACAGAAACAAGTGAGAATTAGTAAATCATAAGCACATTAATGTATGCATGCATGTGTGCTAGTGAGGTGTCCCAAGGGTGTAACAGTTCAGCTCCAACTCAGTGGCTCCTGATTGGATGAGAGGATAACCACCATAACAGAATTGATGGCTTGACTGACCACAGTTATAAAGGGAACTTGCATCTTTTGTATTTAATTCAGATACCTTTGTAAGCCTACAAAAAGGCTCATGATTTCTCTGTAATTGAAAGCAAAGACGAACGAAAATCCTTCATTTTCTGTATCCATTTTCTCTTTCATTTTCTTCCTCCAGTAGTTAGATTCCTGATCTTCTTTAATCTGCTCTTACAATATACGAGTAACCATCATTCATAGAACTGTCTTCTACATTGTGGCCCCAGGATCTTTATGGCAATCATCCCACTGGTGATCGGTTTCTATTAATCCGCTCTTACAATATACACACCACTTGTTTTTGCATATCGTTCAACTCCTAACTCGCATTTTATACCAAGATGAAATGGGTACTTTTCATAGCCAAAATAGCATTCAGTTGTTGAAGAGATCGGAAGCTAGAAGAAATAAAGCATGGCGGCCGACTAGTCCCCGCCTAGGCGCTAAGCGGGGGTCCAACGCCTAGATTAGGCGGCTAACTAGTCAGTGCCTAATCCCTGCCTAGGTGCTAGGCGCCCCTGTTCTGCCCGACTAGCGCTGATCGATTTTTACAACATTGAGCATCATTCCAATAATAAACTGATCAGACAACACAATGTTTAAGCAGATAACATATTTTGTTGTCATCAGAACAGAATTGCAAATAAGTTGTTGGCAAACGTGAACTTAAACGTGATGCAATGATAACTCAACCTGGAAATTGGCTTGAATATTGGGAATTAGAATTCGATTGATGGACAAGGTATCTCGAGGAGCACTTGAAAAGACAATAAGTAGTTATGTAGTTCTTCGTCTTCATTTTCCGTTGCTGACGTTGAGAGGAATCCGGGGATGCTGTAGGAGAGCACCTTTGTTCCGGGGACCTACGTTGAGTGATGCGATCAAAGCTGTTAGCTGAGTTTTAACATCATTGACTAAAAACTTAAATCCTACAAAATGGACTACTCGTTTAGCTAGCAAAATCGAAATCAAACTACAGTTGAAAAGTCATGTCAGAGGGATCTTGTTATACCATTTTGAAGAAGTTTACTCACTATCCAAACTCGCCTCTTCAAATTGTCATTTGTCACATCATCACATATAATATTTAGTGATTGGTTCAATGATAAATTTATTTGGCAATATAATATTTAGTACTAGTAATAATAAAAAACTTCAAGTTTGTAGAGTCCCTTAGCTGCACTTGTTGCAAGTGGCCACACGTGTCACCAAATATAACATTCAATCAATCTAGAGGGTTAAAAACAATTCAATTAAATGACATACACATAAGAAAGAAAAGAAAATACGAAAGCAATAGTACTTAGAGAAGAGCTTAGAGCCCATCTAAGAGAATAGCTTCTAGATTCCCAAAATGCCTAGTGGAGTGTAATTCTAACTGCTATACCTAATGTGCGTGTTAATTGCTATTTGCATAAAATGACCCAGTCCACCTTTCCCAACTACGGCAACATCTATCTCCAAAAAAGCCCAGTCCTCCATGGTTCTCTTTGCATTGCACAATCATATTCCCCATAGATTTAAATATGCAAACTAAAGGGTCCTGAACCATGGGCATGAGTAGAGGGAATCATGAGGGTTTAACCCATAGTCACCCTCATACACTCCAAATGAAATGAAGAAATCTGTTGGAAATCTTTTGTTGGAAACATTTCTCACATTTAGGAATGGCAACGGAGTGGCTCGGGGGGATATTGGGGTAACCGTACCCGAAAACTTCCACGTACGCGAATCCGCCCCGATAACCGAACGGATTGAGACCAATTGTATTTTGTACCATAACTGAACCATACGGGTTTCGGGTACTCCCCGAACCAAATGGTAATCGCTAAAGTAAACAGAAACAACTAATTCACAATATAGTAATTTGAAATCCTAACTCAGAATCTCAACCGAAACCAAAATACTGCTTGAAAATCCTAACCAAGCACAAAAGAATCTAAACCAAGAAAAAACAGATCGTATAAACCAAGAAAATCAACTCCCAATCAAGCAAACTAATAGATTTCCTGCACATTTTTATGAAACCATGAATAAACAGATGCCTTGCCCATTCCAAAGAAATCCCTTGCCTCTTTATTTAGTCTATATGTAAATTTGCAAGGAAGAGAGAGACGTAGAGACGTGGAATGGGAACCCAAAAGATTAGGTGTAGCAGGCCGAGTCAACCGGCTCTGCCGACTCTACTCTGAGCTTCAGGACATTCGGCAACAACCCTGCAGAATACAACCGTGAGCCTCGGCCATGTCGGTTTGCCGACGGTCTTGCATTGCAACACCCAAACATACTGTGGCAGCTT
>JAOTQK010000006.1:19137-30745 GCA_025642025.1 Rhododendron ferrugineum
ACAACGCAAAATGAGGCTAACCTGCTACAAAAATAAATTGCATTTGATTACTAGTAACCCTATAAAATAATATTACCCTCTTGTCACAAGTAAATTTCCTAAGTCTAACTCATCAGGGCCATAATTACCAACCAAAATCATCTCTGAAATCCAACCCGCTTAGTTCCACGCATAACTCCCATTGGTTCCCCCAATTGCATAAATCCCCAACTCCTCCCTTTTATTGTCTAATCCAATCCTAACAATTAAACTATTTGAAATTGCAAAAAAAACCTCCATTCACCATGCACCACACACCACCTGCATCGAACTAC
Organism: Rhododendron ferrugineum; assembly: GCA_025642025.1. NCBI lineage: Eukaryota > Viridiplantae > Streptophyta > Magnoliopsida > Ericales > Ericaceae > Rhododendron > Rhododendron ferrugineum. The sequence goes on from JAOTQK010000006.1 coordinate 19,452, forward strand.
CACTGCTAAGACACAAAATCCACACCACACAGGCACCTTCAAGCACATCTCGCTCAATAGTCTATCGACGCCCATGACCAAAAGCGACCGACAATAAAATTAATATATAATGGGAAGAGTATTACAGCAAGTTTACCTTCGAGAGAAGCCGAGGACATCATTGAAGTCAACCGCCACTTCTCTCTCTCTCTCTCCAAATACCCCTTTTTTTTTTTTTTTCCAGATCCAAAACCCTAACCTATAATTCAATGTACGTGTATGTGTGGGAGACTAACCAAAACCCACGTTTATAGCCAATGGATTGTTATAACATTCTAAATAATAAATAAAGATAATGACACCATCCACCCGCACTATATATAAATCAGTAAACTTATACAACTAAACTCACTAAAATAAATCTTATACCTCCAAAACCACTATAATGTCATTACCGCAAATCGACCCCAACAATAAAAGTCAAATTTCTAAACGGAAAACTAAAGATAAGGAAATAAAAGTCAGGGCGTCACAGTTTGGAAGTGGTCCAGTAAAAGAATTCATGCTCAATTGAACACTTAAAAGTCCTGAAGCATTGCCTATTGAGGTAATAGGGCCATTGAATTGGTTGATGGAAACATGTAACTGCTGTAGGTTTGGAAGGGCCAAGCCCAAATTTTGCGAAAGGCTTCCCTTTAATAGGTTACCACTCACAGCAAAGTGAGGGACGAGATAGTGTAAATAGAAGTAGGAACCGTACCAGAAAAGTTGTTAAAAGATAGAACAAGGGTATCCAAATTCGAGAGCTGAGCGAGTTCCAAGGGAATGCTTCCCTCTAGCTTATTGTTCTCTACCGAGAGATAGAGAAGATTTGAAAGGTTTCCTATTGAAAGTGGAATATTTCCCGCAAAGTTATTGAGATCGAGATTCAAATACAAAAGATTTGGTAAAGAACCAAGCTCGACAGGAATTTTTCCTCCTAGATTGTTATTTTCACTGTCGATGTTTCTCTAGTCCAAACAATGAGTCAGATTGATAGGCAATTCACCATGGAAAGAGTTATTAGTAATTGAAAGGTTCTGTAGGCGGACGAACCTCCCGATTTCTTGAGGGATTTCGCCGTAAAAGCTGTTGTTGGTCAAATCCATGATTTTGAGGAAGGTGAGGTTCCCAATATGAGGAGATAAGGAGCCCGCCAATCCATGGGATGAGAGTTTTAGGGTGGTTACACGGTGACGTCGGTGACCGCATGTAACCCCATTGCCAATAGCAAAAGTTGATTGACTGATTCCATGAGTGAAAGACAAGGAATGGATCTCCCGGTATCAAATCCTTGATTGCGAGTAAAGCTTGATGGTCTGTTTCGTTTGTGAACGGAGTTATGGTAATGGCCTCCAATGATCCGAAAGAGATCATCAGAAGAGGCAAAATGAGGAAAAGGAGAGGAGCAAACCAATTTCGTTTGGGTTTAAAAAGAATGATGAAATGGAAGTCCATGACCATCATACTTTATTAAATTTTTTTTTTTGGTCAATTTACTTTTATGGTAAGTGATGTAATGACGAAGCCAATCATGTGAAAGTTTCTATTATACTTTCCCGGCCTAGTCATAGAAATTAAGGATCTAGTTTTTTAAGATTTCTATTAAGTAGTGAGATATGATTGTAAGTGGACTTTGTTACAAGTTGCTTTCTGCCTTGAGTCTTACTTAGTTGTCTTGTCTTGACAATGTACCTTACAACCAACATTGTAATTTGCGACTAGCTTCTGTTTATATACTAACCTAGGGGATAGAGAAGGGGAGAGTGGGAGTTGAACCTGCCACCTTGACAGAGGGAGGTAAGCATACCGGTTTCTTTGCGCAGTTGCGCAAATGTACATAACATTTGTCTTCAAAACAATCAGCTGATTGGAGTTATATATACCTTCACAAATCTTTGGTCTTTCTTCGCTTCTTATTCTCACATTGGATCAAAACTACCTAACAGGATTGCTGCCACTAGAAGTGGGGAACTTGAACTATTTTGTTGGTATACGAAAACAGACTTGCTGGAGAAATTCCCACCCCTCTAGGTAGTTGTTAGTTTTAGAACTCCTTGACATGAAGGGTAATCTTTTCGAAGGTCCAATTTATGAATCCTTCCCAGAAATGGAGTGGTCTATGGCTTTCGGATATGTTGAAAAACAAGTTGTTTGTTTGCATTTTTTGGTCCATTTTATTACCCTTTATTATTCTACCCTCTCAAATGAAATGAAGTGTGGCCTTTTTCAATGTTGAGCTTTTGATTTAAACAATTAAATACTTCTTGTACATTGATCTGTAATGTTGCCATTGAACTTTCTTTTAAGAATTCTGAGAAGGGCAGAAAGATTCAGAACAAAATCAGATTGATTCTCTTTGAATCTATATGCGCACAATTCCTAAGAGACCAGAGGCAATTCTAATATTCTTTTGTAATTTTTGTTGTACATAATTTTTAAAGATAATCTTACTTCCACTCGGGCCACATTTTGGGAACAGCAGATCTTTTTCTTGTTAACCCCTTTTTTCTTATGCTCAAGTGAAACAAAGTATTATTGACTTAAACACTGAAACTAATTAATGGAGGAATAAATCATAGATAATTACATTGTCGCACTTGGATGCCCCAAAATTTGTAGAACATCAGAATAAGCTACAGATATTTTTTTTTTGATAAGTAAAATATTGATTTCAGTTAAGAATCATTTGAAGAAAAAAAAACTGCATTTTACCTTGCAAATATAGAGAGAAGGATCGGAACGCTAGTGGCAATACCATATAACCACTTCCATCGCCTACATAGCTTGCTAGTGGCAATACCATATAACCCTAAATCAAAGAGGGGTGATGAAGAGAGATGAGAGAGTTATTTCTAGAACATCAAAACAAGCTACAACCATGACTTCAGTTAAGAATCATTCCTCGTACCATATTGCCGCCCTTGTTCCCTCGCCCCGAGGAATACATTTCTAATCTTGTGTAGTACCACAAGGACGTCTCTAGCACTCAGTCTCTCATTGGGCAGTGCATTACAACATGAAACACCGATTTGAAGGACTGAGGCAAGGCATACTTCGAGTTTATTAGTGTTAGGTGTGATAGTTTGCCTAGTCCTACTTGGATGCCTTTCTTCTTCCAGTATGATATGGGGATCGATGATCTCTAATACCTTGTTTGGAAGAAACATTTTTGTGTAACCAGAGAGGCTAAGAGTGTCAGTGAACATGCAATCAGTTGGTCTTTTTCCAGTGAATATTTCCAGTACTAACACTCCATAGCTATACATATCACCTCGTGTTGATATCTCTTCACCTAAACCATATTCTGCAGCGAAACCATACAAAAGAAACAAGAGTAGTTACGCATGATATTGATACTATTAACCAAAATTATGTTGTTACCTTTTTTTGTTGATAAAATTTCTCCAACATTTCAAGATAAAGAAATATAACTAGGGCCCATAAAAAGGTTTGTTAGAGTTTTCTCCATTAGCTAAGCCTGCATTGTCTTACATGTAAGAACAGTGATGGGAAAATATCTTCGCATTATTTATGAGGTTCGATTTATACGTAAACTCATGTACTTAAGTTTATGCCACAATATTGACTGATAACAATGAAACTAAATAGTTAAATGGATAGAGCAATAAGTTAGAGACAATTACCTGGAGCAACATATCCAATTGTTTCTCCAATGCCAATTGAACTTGATTGTTGTTGATTGTTTGATCTACATGTGGCTGGTAAAAGAATCTTTGCAAGACCAAAGTCACTCACATGGGCACAAAAATCAGCATCAAGAAGAACGTTGCTTGGCTTTAAGTCGCGGTGAATGATAGCTAATTCACAATGATAGTGATGATAATCCAATGCAGAGGCCACATCAATGGCAATGTTTAAACGTTGAATGAGGTTCAAGCTCGTAGTTCCTTGTTGCTCATGAACACTTCTTGGGTATAACCAATTATCTAAGCTCCCATTTTCCATCAACTCGAAAACCAAAGCCTTGAAATCATTGCTCTTAAAATCGGTGCTTGAGTAAGATGTGATAATCTTGACGAGGTTGCGATGGCGAATGTTCTTGAGTGCTTCACATTCTACTTGGATACTCCTATTCCCTCCACGTTCTTGAAGTTTCAATACCTTCACAGCAATTGTTTGTCCAGTAGAATTGAGAATCCCTTCGAAAACACAACCATATTTTCCCTCACCTATCAAGTTGTCGGAAGAGAACCCAGTCGTTGCTTGGTGAAGTTCTGCATAAGAGAGTTTCGGGTACTTGCTTTGGAAAGGTAAAGCCAAAGGAATTTCTTGACCTGACCTTCTGATTCGAAAAATAATTATTGCAATGCAGAGTAGGAACACAACAATAAACGACATAGTGATTACAGGTATCATCACTTTGTTGTTGAGAGGTCGATCTTTTCTTTTTCTGTAATACTTTTGCTGGACATGTAGGAAGATGCAGTTCTTCAACTCCTCCGCACATCTTGCTATTTCCGACAACTGAAAAAGCACTAATATTCTTGAACAATCCATCAATTGGAACTTCACCTTCAAACATGTTGTATGAAAGGTTGAGATTTTGAAGTAAAGTCAACTCTTCTAAAAACTTGGGAATTTGTCCAGACAAGTTATTGCGAGACAGATCCAGGAATTGAATACCTCTCAGTTGATTGAGGGACGATTCAGGAATAGTACCTTCAAAATGATTTCCCGCGAGAGAAAGGAATTCCAAGACTTGGAAACTGCCAAGGGTTGCTGTGATTCCTCCTGATAATTTGTTATCTGATAAGTCCAGCATTCCGAGATTTCTCAAGTTACCGGTTTGCATTGGTATCATTCCTATTAAATAATGTGATGTAGGAAGAGACCAATAGATAGGGATGAAAGCCCAAAGATTTGTCCAGGAATTGTTCCGGTGAGGTTATTGAACTAGAGATCAATTACCAGAAGACGTTTACAATTTCCCAAGGAATCAGGTATCCTTTCCTCTAGCTTATTGTCAGCAAGGCCAAGGATGTTTAGCTGGTTGAGGTTTCCAATGGAGGATGGGATTTCTCCGGAGAGCTAAAGAAATGTAGGCTTTGGTTTTAGAAAAGGACTATTTATGTGTAGGTACAGAAAATAAAAATGACGAGTAGGAGAGTGCAAGGATTGAAATTCGTGTGTTGATGCTTTTCCATGTTTTCGGTTTTTTTACAAATTGCGCATGAAAAAATGACGAGTTATAACTATTGTGACCAATTTAATTCTCTAGCGCTAAAGTCTAAATCGTTTCACATTCGTCTAGCGATAGCATAAAATTTCCATAGGGTGATAGCATTAGGGTATCCACAATGCTATAATCAAAAATGAATAATCAAAAGTTGCCACATCAGCTTTTGATTATCTATTTAAGAGATTACTAAGGTTAGCAATGTAGAGGTCCACAATGGCATAATCAAAATTGAATAACCAAAAGTTGCCACATCACCTTTTTAAATTACAAAAAAAACTAATAACTGTGAACATAGAAATAGTTTTTTCTAAAAATAATTTTGAGACTAATAAAAACTATTTATTAGAAATAGAAAATAATTTTTAAACTTTTTTTGAAATTTTTTTAAAATAAAAGGAAAAATATTTTTTGTGTAACTACGATTTTTGAAAAAATAATTTTTATATAAGAAAAGGTTTTGAGAAAAAAATTTCTTATACAAAACAATTTTTTGAAAAAAGAACATTTTTTTATTTTTAAAAACAGTTAAAAAATATTTTTTTTTTGGAGGGGGGGAACAGTTTAAAAAAATACAATTTTAAGTAAATTTTTTTTTTTGAAAACATTGTTGAAAAAGACAAGAAAGAGGGGGAAAGGGAAGAGATAGAACGTTTTTTTGGTAATGATGTGTGTATTTGATTGAGAATGTGAGGTTAATTAAATTTGATTATTGACAAAATGTTGTTAGTTTTGGTTATCCAAAGTCCAAAATTTGATTATTTCTAAGGAGGTTGCTAAGTTTGATGATAGCATCGTGCGCCATATTTTGCACAAACATTGTTAATTTTAAAAACCTAACACTTTTGGTTATGCCATTGTGGATACTCTTAGATCCTACATTTGTTAGGGTCTTATTGACAGGTGTCTTAAGGTACTGGTTAGGAAACGAACGACGACATACTTGTTGGGCCATTGAGTCGAGGGTCGCCAATTGTAAGTTTCCAGTTCACGCATGTTGGAACTCTTGAAAATTGGCATGATCTTATATACGATACCCGCAGAAAGTTTTGCTCGCTCCATTTTTTGTTGGGCTTAAATGAGCGGCTAAGAGTTATTTTTCATTAAAGTAGAGACCAAAAACCCTTTTGCACAATTAACATTGCATTTTTCCTTTCTGCCCAAATGTGGATTTTAAAGAATACCAGCGAGTGAATAGTTTATTGATTGACGAGAGAAAAGTTTCTAATTTTTCTTCTTCTGAAGTTTTTAAGGCAAAACATTATTGTATACACGCCATAAATCCCACATTGAACAAACAAGAATAGGAGAGATGGGCAATGTGTATAAATAGGATCCGTTTGCATCAATAAAACATACGTCAACTAGGCTCCGTGGCCTAGGTTAGCAACATTATATATACTTACGTGGACGGGGTTAATGGGTGATCAACAAGGCTCATGACCTAGGTTTGGAATCTCCATTGCACTCGGGAGGGGTGCTTGCCTAAGGTCCACCCAAGTGGTGAAGTTTACGTCATAATTTTTGGAAATGGGGGCTTGCGTTCGCGTGGCCCCTCACCATAGCAGTTCTTAACTTTTTCTTTGGTTCTTTTGTAAGGGTGTGGGATATTTACATCAAAATAACGCCTATGCTAGGAATCAATAATTCCAAAGAAACGGATGAAACTATAAGCTCAAGGATGAGTCGAAGGAACAGGTTCAAGCAGAAAGTTTTTATTACAAAAACGAAAACTCTCGTTGATGAAGTTGAGATCGAGGAAATCAGGGCAAGAAACAACACAATTGTGACAAGGAGCTTGCTTCTGAATCCAAGTATATGCTGTGGGATTAAAGAGGACAAGTGATCTGTTTGGGTCTCGTTTCTCGTGGCAAATATTTGATGAGAAACGAGAATTTGAAAGTTAAAACGGGGTTTAGATCTGCGGGATCATGCAAAAGATAAATGAGTTTTCGACGGTCTCAAGCCGAGCATCCATAACTGAGGAGTGAGGACGAAGACATTGTGTGGAATGAGTTTCAAGATCATTGGACTTGTGGTGAAATTTGAGGGCCTAAAGCAAAAACTCTAAATCAGATTTGTTACTCCTTTTGGTATTGATAGTAATTTTTTTTTTTTTTTTTTGGGCTTTTTGGAGCACAACACTGTTTGCTGAAGAGGTATCTGTCATCATGTTTGTTTTGTGAATTATCTAGTAAAGCAATGATACCAACACAACTTTAAAATACAACTCCGGACATAATTGCGTCCAGAGCCGTTCGATGCACATGGGTCCACATGCATCGAACGACATTATATGAATTTTGAATCAAGGTAGCAAGATAATGAGCAAAGCAAAGAAAACGAATCAGGACTCTTGGCTATAAGCCCATGTCAAAATGGACGTGAACAAAGAGTGGCAAATGCATCTGCATGCCTAAATGAGAAGCAAGCAGCCAAGCAGGAATAGAGAGAGAACTAAAGGCTCACCTTGTTTTGAAGTCCCACATCGAGTAATTACAGAAAGGTAAGAAGCAAAGGCAGTTACAAATAAGCAACATCGTGCATCATTGTAATATACTTACCTGGACGGGGTCAATGGGCGATCAAAAAGGCCCATGGCCTAGGTTAGTGGCCTCCATTGCACTTAGGAGGGGTGCTCGCCTAAGGTCTACCCAAGTGGTGGAGCCTACGTCATAATTTGTGTCAGCGGGGGCCTGCGTTCGCGCGGCCCCTTCCCAGTTAAGTTGAAAGCATTTAGTCTCTCAAGGGTTAATTGCCCGGTCCAATTGTGTTTTCCAATTTAGTTTGGAATTCAGAAGTTGCATTTATGGTCAGCTCGTTTGGAGGTTATACAAATTCTTCGAACTTTGGAGGTTATACAAGCTCGCCATTTCAATGGTTAAACTTTATGAGTAATTACTGAAATGGTCTTGGATCTCGATTTTCTGCTATGCTCCGAACAATTTTTACTTGAATGTTTGCTTAGAGGCACCATTACTCTTGATTTCAATTGATCTCTAAGCATTATTTAGAACCTGTTTGTCCCTTATCTTGTTCTTGTCTTCATGTTCTTTGATCATCGTCTGACCACGTGGCGATACTCTCGTACTACTATTATATAGTTTCACTGTAGAATTTCCTTATAATAGGGTTGAGAAAGAGAGAGAAGAGTTGTAGAATTATCCACTACAAGAAAAATTACATTGAGTGACGAATGAAAATCGTCACAAATTGCATGTTTTTCTTCACAAATAATATAGATGACGAAAAAAAATTTGTCGACTACCTCTCGAGGATTCCTACCTGGTGACGAAATTTTTTCCCTCACCTATTGTGCTTTTTGATGACGAAAAATTTAGTCAACAATTATTCCTTTTGGCGATGAAAAAATTCATCACCGATGGGTCAAATCGGTGACGAAAATTTTCGTTGCAAAAGACATTTTCATATGGAAAAAAATACCTCTTTCTTGCTCCTGCTAGGTTTGGAACCCGAGTACCTTGAGTTTTTCGCGCAAGCTTCGACCAACTGCACCACACACACTTTACAATATTTATTTGAAATATCTAATATATAACATATATGTTTAACTTGAAAATATATTTCGAATGTAGTTTTGAACCTTTAAAAATTAAAATTAGTAATTTTGATAAACATGAAAGTTGTAGGCATTTGAGTTATTATTCAAACCCAGTTTGAATTATCTTAATTGGAGTTATTAGTAAAGAGTTATGTCCGAAATACATATAGTGACAAAGCGCAATTCATAAATTTCATCACCAAAACCCATTGGACAACAAAATATATTTTTCGTCGCCAAATATACGTCAGTCGGGTGACGTGGTACCCACCCGGCACCCAAAAATTTCTCGAGATCGAGAGGGGGGCTAATTTCAATTTATATTGTGTTTTTTCTATTTTTCTTTGATGGGTCATGTTCATGACTTATTGGGTCATTTAAGTTAACCCATTAAGACCCATTTAAGACCCAATTACTAAATGGGTTAGATGAGTTTGACTCATTCTGACCCAACTAATAAATGAACTGGGTTGGGTCTATTTTTTAGTGGGTGAATTTGGGTTAATTAATGAGTTTGGGTTTAATTTGCCACCCCGAAAACCCCCAAAGGGGTTCCCACGTTTTCCCTCTTCTCTCTGCTCTCTTTACTCACACTTTAACAATCCACACATACATACAAGCTTGTACATAATCTAGGCAACCCTTAGCCACAGGTTCTACACCTAATTGTGCAACCCCCAACTCCCGTATTAAATTCCAGACAAACACCACCATTTTCAGTCATGGGCTTGGCCCCATTTCTTCAATTCCATCTCTTCTCATGTCTCCCAACTCACACACAGTTACCAGTAGAAAGTTTTGCGCGGTCCATTTCTTGTTGGCCTTAAATGAGAGGCTAAGAGTTATTTTCCATTAAAGCATCGACCAAAAACCCTTTTGCACAATTAACCATTGCATTTTTCCTTTACGACCGAAGGTGGATTGTAAAGAATACCGTTTACTGATTGACGGGAGTTTTTTTTTTTCCCGTTTGTCTTCTTCTGAACTTTCTAAGGGAACACATTATTGTATACATGACATAAGTCCCACATCGAACAAACAAGAAATATGAGAGGTGGACATTGCGTATAAATAGGATCCGTTTGCATCAATAAAACATACTTCAACTAGGCTCCATGGCCTAGGTTAGCAACATTACAATATACTTACCTGGACGGGGTTAATGGGTGATCAACAAGGCCCATGACCTAGGTTAGCTATCTCCATTGCACTTAGGAGAACGTCATAATTTTTGGAAGCGGGGGTCCGTGTTTGCGTGGTCCTCACCTATAAGTTTTTAACTTTTTCTTGGGTTCTTTACTGATAGGTCAGAGTAAGGCAATTATGAAGAAAGTGAAAATAGATATTTGCTTTCGACTTTTCGCTATGTTGCTGCAATATTAAGGGGTGAAGTTTGAAAGGATACGAAACTGTGCCTAGAGTGGTGGTGGGAATGATTCAGAAAAGGGTGTGAGATCTTTTCATCAAAATGTGAGAAAGAGAGAAAAAAAAGCACGACTGTCGTTCGATGAATTTTTGCAAAAGTGGGCCTGCGCTAGGAATTAATAGTACCGAAGAAACTAACGAAACCGTAAGCGCAACGATGAGTCGAGGGCACAGGTTCAAGCGAAAAGTTTTATTACAAAAACAATAACTCTCTGATGAAGTTGAGATCGAGGAAACGAGGGCAAGAAGCAACACAATTGTGACAAGGAGCTTGCTTTTGAATCCAAGTGGGTGCTGTGGTGATAGTGAGGGAAAGTTTCCCTAACTGAAAAGAAGACCTTGGGTGGGATGGCTTTCAAGATCATTGGAGTTGTGGTGAAATTAAGGTAGCGTTAGTAAGAGACCAAATATATATAGCAGGATTGCGAAAACAGCTGAGTGATATGGTGCCGATGGATGGGAAAGGGACACTCGACACCCATCAAAGAACTGTTTTAATCGTTCATTGGCATAATAGAGGACTTGCAAGTTTAATTACTTCCCAAATTATACGGTTTAAGTTCCCGGCGATGAGAACTTTAGAGGGAATATCATGTTCTTGTAATTCGATCCCGGGAGCAAGGTTCAACCCGAGGGGCTGGAGGCTTTCTGCTAGAGGTGGCAATTTCAATCAATATTTCTTAACCCGCCCAAATTCGCCCATTTGTAACCCAACCCAACCCGTCTATATTGTGTAATGGGTTGATATGGGTTCCCATATCAACCCATATTTTTATGGATTTAGATGGGTTGAGAGTGGGTTTAATATGGGCTAGAATAATTCACCCGTATCAACCCATATTTTCTCTCTTGCCTGCGCTCTCTCCCGTCTTCTCTGATTCACTGACTACAATAATTCACCCATCTCTCTCTCTCTCTCTCCAATTCTGCAATCAATCCAATTCACCCATCTCTCTCTCTCTCTCTCTCCCTAGCTAACTGTTTCGGCAACAAAACTCAAAAAGTAACGCACTAGATTTATGACTTTTATCCAAATATTTTTGAAAGCATCCAAGATAAAACCCAAAAAACCGGTTGTTGGGATTTATC